>BDUI01002810.1:91373-120113 GCA_002335545.1 Apodemus speciosus | reverse complement strand
GGGGAAGTTTCTCTACCTCCTTGTGAAGCTGGGCATTGGTCTAGACTGTCAGGTGTGCTGACTAAGCCCTGAGAACAGTTTTTTATAGCTTCAATATAAGTCCCTTCTTCCTGCCAGCTGAGGAACCAGCGGGGTACAATCTCACATGKCATCGTTCATCCCTGAAAGACTTTGTCTTTTAACAAAACCATGTCTGAGTTCATCTCTCCACATTACATGCTATTTGATTTATAGCTCACCAAGTGCATGCCCTTGTCATGTCTGTGGGTCAGAGGGAGAGYGTGGCTGCCAGGAATCTACTGTACACTTGCACTTCGGGTAGGATAGTTTGACAGTGGTTATGGCAGGTGCCCACTCTTTCTGTTTATCAGTAATTTGACCTAAGATGACTCAAGACACTTTTATTTTAAAAGGAGTCATCATCATCCTATTTTATTTCTYACAGGACACAGCACTCCTATAGTGCTACTGCCCCTGACTGCTGAGCACAATTTAATCATAATTAAGTGACAGAAAGATCTGAAGAGGGACAGCCCACAAAACCTCAGCAAGGCTGTTCACAAGGACGAGAGGCTTGAGAGCCAAGGCTGGGTGGTAGTCAGGTCCGAGGAGACAGAGGAGGAAAGCAGCCCAGAGTGGTATCACGTCCTCCACTGGCGCCTGGACATGCTTATCAGACATTTCCTCCTACRTAAGCATTAGAGAAAAACCCGCCACTCAGTTAGAGGTGTTGCACCAGCAGCACTTTCTTGATTTTGATTGTTACTGAGGTTACAGAGGATGCTAACAATAAGGAGCTCTAGGGGAAGGGTATATAAGATCCTTTGTATAAATCTTGTATGAGTTTAAAATGATGAAAGGGCGGGGTGAACTTTAGATGAAATAGGCCCCGATGAAAGAGGCAAAGGCCACCTTGTCTCCTGGGAGGCTGTCAGCGATCTACCGAGGAGCATCTGCAGTTCCTGGGCACTTCCATGACTCTGCTCCTAGGACTGCAGTTTGAGAATTGTGATCAAGTCAACTGCTCAATGATTTGGAGACATCCTGATTTCTGCGTGCTCTCTCTAAAAAATTGTTTTAAAAATCAATATATGTCTATATAAGCATTTTTAAAAAGTGCACTCTCTTTGTCTTTCCAAATGAGAGATGCCCCCGCCTTCTTTTATTGACTGATCATTGTAGTTAGCTATGCAAGGCCATCCCACCATCTGATTCCACTATTCTTAACTACCAGAACCTTCTGCCTCTTTTAAATTCAGTATACACAGTCTTTGCTTATTCCTGTTGTGTGTATTACTGTTATATGCTTGGTCCCTAAAGGCATGCTAGGTTTTGACCCCCCATGATAAGTTAAATGAGATTTGCAGTGTTTATTCATGACCTTTTCTTGTTACAGCGTTGTTGCTGTTGTTATTTCAGGACAACTGAAATTTCACACTCTGCTCCTGTGGTGCTATGGAGTCCTCTGTAGCCATGGCCAAGCATTTGTCTGTAGAATTTTGGGATAGACAGTGGTCATCACAAAAGAACCTCACCTACCCCAACACACACACACACACACACACACACACACACACACACACGCACACACACGCACGCACGCACGCACACAAGCTTGGCTTAGCCAGGGACCACAAACTTATCAGAAGCCAGGTTTCCTATCAGTGCAGCAGAGGTGTTCTGAAATGTGACTACTGTGTGTGAGATTCCCAAAGTGGGTTCTCACTAGATGGGTGAAACTTCCTCATAGTGAACTCAAGCTTAGCAGGGCAAAGATAGCCTTGTCTGAGAGAAAAAGCAAAGTTAGGCCCTATGAGTCACTTGCTTGTAAAATGTCTACCTCTGAGTTGGTGCTCTAGAAACACCCAGGCTTTGGGCCACTAGCTCCTTCTCTTGTTCTGTGTTCTACTGAGTGCATTCAGGCTATGCTTTTAGTACACTGAATCCATGGTGTGAGATCTTGGTATCATATCTGTCTGGTTGATATTGGGTCTAGTTTCTTATGAAAGAAAACTCCATAGACTGGAACATGATACGAACTGGAGAAGCCAGCAATGTCTGCCTCCCTCCTAGGAGATGCGAAGTGGGGGAGGCTCGGCTGTAAGCCTGGATGCCTCTGCAGTCCTATTGGCACTGAAGGCCTGAGTGGTTCCTGGAGAGCTGCTGGTTTTCATTCCACATGGGAAGGCCAACAAAGTTGGATCGTTGTGGTGGTTTGAATATGCTTTGCCCACAGGAAGTGGCACTATTAAGTGGAGGAGGTATAGCCTTGTGAGAGAAAGTGTTTCACTGTGGGTGTGGGCTTTGAGGTCTTATGTATATGCTTATGTCTGGCCATAGACAGTCTGACTGCAGTAAGACCAAGATGCAGAACTCTCAGCTCTGTTACAACACCGTGTCTGCCTGCACACTGCCATGCTTCATGATGTTAATGGGCTGGATCTCTGAAACTGTTAGCTAGCTCCAATTAAATGTTGTCCCTTATAAGAGTTGCCTTGGTCATAGTTTTTCTTCACAGCAATGAAATCCTAACTGAGACAGTCCTGATGATGCTTTTAATTGCAGTGAGCTGGGGAGGAGACTGGGGGGTCCCTAGGGCTTGTTGGCCAGCAGGCTTAGCCTACTCAATGGGTTCTAGACCATAAAACAGGTAGACAGCATCTGATAAATGACACCCAAAGTTGTCCTTTGGCCTCCACGCACACACTTGTACAAATGCATGCTTGCACGTACACACATGTACATGCCTCCTCTCAAAACCTATACATACTCAAAGCATTGGAATAATCAAAATATTTTAAAAAATGAGCTAGCAATGAGGAGGTTCTCAGTGTGGAGACTGGATCATAACAAGTTCACTCTTCTTCCTCTTCTCCCTCCTCCTCTCCCTCCTCCTCTCCCTCCTCCTCTCCCTCCTCCTCTCCCCATCTCCTCCTCCATTTGGCTCCTGGTTTTGACCTGTCACTTCCTTCCTCCACACACTGACACAGCAGTCCTCCTCACTGCATTGTACTCAATCTTGATCAGCTGTTCTGCTGAGTGTGGGTTAGTGAGCTTGGCAGCTGAACGGCCCTTTGAAGAATGTTATGAAGCTAGAAAGGATAGTAGACGTAGGGCAACAGAATTAGGTCCCAGATGTCAGGGCAAAATGATGGATTTATTCTTACAATATAATGTGTAAGTGGGATAAGTAAATGTAGGGTTATGGTGTGAGTGTAGACCAGGAAAGAGTGTGGCTCAGTAACAGTAATTACAGATAAACAAACAAACAAACAAACAAACCAGTAGACAGACAGGCAGACAGACAGACGGACAGACAGATAAAGAGTGATACAATTGTATTGCTTGCATCCCCAAATTCAGTTGTTGTCACAGAACCTGAAAAAAACTTTATAAACTAAAAATTACTTTCCTTCTTGGAAACTGAGGATAACCAGGATGGGATAAAATGTTAGCACCACAGACCCAGGGTCCTTTGTCTTCCTGCTCAGTCAGCCTCATCCACATGACGTCCAAGCCCACATTCTAGCAAATAGGAAAGAGAATCRGAGGGAGAGTGTGATCTTTCCCTTCAAGGGAAGATCAGAAAACCACTCAGTTTATATGAGCTTGCAACTCAGAGCTGAAGCCTGTCCTATGGACTCACCTACAAGGGATGCTAGGAAATGTAGTCCTAGTTGAATAGCTGAGTTACTACTAAGATGCAAGAGGAAGAATGGATGCTGATGGAACTTTAGCAGGCTTGAAATAAAGCCAGCATGTACATCAGTGTAGTCTTACTCTCAGAAAAACGGTACTGAGAGAAGTATAGAATTCTCTAGAATGAGATAGCTAGCTTTTCCAGATCAAAGAGCAAAACAGCAAAACACTTTAGATTTGACCAGTCATATAGGGTATTTGTCACATTGTCCCCCGTGTTTCTGTTTTTTACAATCCTTCCATAATGTCAAATGCACTCTTATCATGTGAGTTGTTCAAATCAGGCTGGTCCAAGGGCTGTAGTTTGTGCATATCTGTTTAGTAGAAGCATGGTGGTCATCTGGTCACATCTAAAATGTAGGAGGCTGTGTTCCAGGGYGCTGGTGAGTGTAGTGAGAAAAGCAGATGACCTGAAGAGTGATGAGCACAGGCATCTTAGCCTGGACCAGCTCAAATTCCTGAGGACTTGATCAACATTCTTGAATAGTTGAGGAATATTTTGATGGTTAGGAGTGATTTACATCTTGTTTGTATCAAGAGGGAAAAAGGAGAATTGGTAAGAGCAAGTTCTAGAAGGCAGACCAGAGGGCTGAATATTCAAGGGCTTTCTAGCTGTTGTTTATCACTTCTGAACTTCTAATCAGGCATGTTATATAGTTAGCCTCATTTTATCCCTCACAGCACCAATAGGCATGTGTCACCGTTATGTCTCATATTAGTTCATTTTATTTATTTATGTTTATTAACAAAATTCCTGACAGAAGCAACTTAATAAATGAAAGGTTTTGTTTTGTTTTGTTGCTTATGGTTTGGGAGGGCCTAGTCCATCACAGCGGAGAAGGCATGGTGGGACTCATGGCAGCAGGGGTATGTGGCAGGGACCCATCATGGCAGACCAGGAAGCTGAGTGGCCAGAAGTAGGGACCACACCCTCAGAGTCCCCTCTCTAGTGGCCTACTTCACCCAGCTAGGCCTTTCCTTCTAAACTTTAAGACCTAAGGCTCTCCAGCATCATTCATTTTCTCAGTAGCACTGAAAGCTGGGGAGAGTGTTCAAAGTATGAGTSTGGRGGGCATATTTCCCTGTCCAAGTCACAACATTTCTGCTTGACAAATGAGAAAGCACTATAACCCAGGTTACAGTAGCCTTCGCCACAGCTACTCTCTACTGTCCCCTTGTGTACAAATTAAATGGCTAGGATGTGTAAATCCTGGAGTAGTGCCTGGCACACAGTAAGAGGGAATACTTGCTGGAATCCCTGCGGTTCTCACTGCGGTGGGTTCTCACAGACTGTGACTGAGTAAGAAGTATCATCRGATGACATGCTCATAGTTTGGACATCTCAAGTCTTCAGTTCATTTCACTGGGTGGTAATCAAGTGTTGACAGGGACAATGTTAAACTCCCTCCAGAGCGTCTGGGGAAAATCTGTTCCTACATTTGACTTCTGACTTTTCCTGGCTTCTGGCTGCATCCCTCTGATCCTGACCTCTGTAATCCCATGATTTCTCTGTCTGCTTCCTGTCTCTTACAAAAGATCCTTGTGATTCCATGCAGAGTTCTAGTTTGTTTAGAATAACCTCCCCATATCCAGAGCACTAATTTATTCACACCATTTGTATATAAGGTAATGCTCATTTTCCAGGCATTAGGTAGTATGTATCTGTGGGGGCATTGTTTAGCCTCTCCCAATGGTATTTTGCATAGACTGGATGACCTCAGTTTTTCTTTACACTATTAGGAAATAACTTTATGGCATTGAATAGCTTAATAATAAACTATGATATCTATCTATGCTTTGAGGTCTCCTTTTTTCCTGAAAACAGAACAGATTTTAAATAAGGCATGGGCTAAAGGAAATAATTCTTTTCAACAAGCCATAGACAAATACTATTATTATGTTACTGGATAATGATTTCTTTGTTCCATGGATTTAAAATTCAGCCTTCGTTTCTTACCTTCACATGACAAACTATAGTCAAATTGTTTCTTGACTATACTCAGTCCCACCAGCCTGTTTTGCAGGTTCTGCAGTGTGAGGCTTTTTTGGTTACTATAACACTGAAGTGTTATGTATTTCTAACTGGCAAATAAGCCTCTTCTTATTCCTTCTCTGTTTTCCTGGCCAATGGCCCTTCTACTGTTTTCTTTCTTGTGGGATATTTCAGCTGTACTGGGTGCTGTTATATACACTATAATCCCAGTACTCAGGATGCCAAGGAGGGAGGAACTGAAGCTTAAGGCTAGCCTGGGCTACATAGCAAGATACCATCTCTAAGCAAACATCTATCCATGAACAACCTCAGTCCTTATTGTTACTTTAACATGGTATTTGGAAGAAGAGGCATTCTGGAATTGTCTACTCGACAAAAATGGTCCTTTCAGTCTTGTTTATTAGTAGTAATTATTATCATTATTATTGCAATTCTGCTTCTGTATCTCCATTGAACATTTCTCAATTTTATTAATATATAAATTTAATTCTGGAACATGTATTTTAAAAACAAATAGATGGTGGTTAGTAGGTAAGAAGGTAGACTAGACACTGTAGAATGTTAGTAATAATAGCCAATAAGAAAATAGAACAACTTACAACCAAATACTCTATCAAAACTTTGTAACCTGGAAAGTCAGTCAGTCAGTCTGTCTGTCTGTCTGTCTGTCTGTCTCTCCCTCTCTGTGTCTTTCTCTGTTCTTTTATAGGTAAATGATGAAATCAGTAGTAGGTGATATTATAGAATAGAGGGAATACTACACATTGAAGTCATTTGACTCATCTTTCAAAATGTTTAATAATTAAATTATATATGCTATCAATTCTGTACTCAACCTTACATTTTACCTGGCTTCATTCCACATTACATTTCTTACATAATAACCTATCCTCATGTGAGTTTATTTTCCTGGCCTATTTTCCCCCTTGCTTAGCAGAGATCCTCAAGTTATCTACAGAAACTTTTCTTAATAAAGGGGTTGCCAGTGATGTCATGTCTCTATTTTATAATCATCACATAGAGGGCAATGCTAGTGTGACAGCTAATGAGATTTCAGTACATTTCCTTGGAGTCCCCTGTAAGCATCGTGCAGATGTGTCTGTGAGCCGCATTTTAGAAGGGGACTATGAAGTCATTCTGAGTTTGTTTCTTTAAGCAGTCAGGTCCTCCTTCCCAATGAGTATGTTTGTTTGTGGTTGTGTCTCCTTGTTCTTGGAGTTCTGCATCTATGAATGTGTGTGCTTGCTCAATAATGCTGCTGCCAGCATACCTTGTGACCTGCACCCTACTCTTCTGCTGAAGGAGACAGTCCTTTGCTTCTGTGTTTGTGCTTCTCCTTGGTGCTGCTGTTCCTTTAGAACTCCTGCTGGGTAATCCCAACCCCTTTGCACATGCTCAATGTTTTATCTGGTTACTGAAGTCGCATGTGTGTGCATGTGCATACACACACACACACACACACCCACACACACACACACACACACACACACACACACGTTTTTGGTGGCCCCCAAGGGAGCTGCTGTCCTGCCTGCTCCTCCTCATTCTTAGTTCCTACTTATATCAGGAAGAAGCTGCCCACTTTGCAGTGAAGCTGAGGGAGCGTCTGTGTCTAGCCATTCTGTCTTTAGTGAACTGGTCTTTCTCCCATGGCCTGGATCTGTCTCGGCATTTCTTTATTCCCATAATTGTCCTCCAGTCTCCATCTTCTGAGCCTGAACTGTCTAGGACCCTTTCCTGGGGACCTGTGCAGTGACTTCGTCAAGGTCTGTGCAGAATCTTCATAATGTTCCTGCCCCAGGCCTCATGGCTCTGAATCTTTTACTCTTTCAAATGCCTACATCTTGATGGCACAATCCTTTGGTTTCTAGTGAGATCCCTGACATTTTGGTCACATAAGTGGCTCTTTGGAGGAAGAATGAACAAGAAAACATATAGGAGCCCCCTTTATCATTCACCAAACCCATGGCCTATGTGTGGAATTAGGGAAGGAGTCTGGAGCTTCTGCCCTGTGTGTGGCTGGACCACGTGACCTGTCTGCCTGCAAGAGTCCTTCTTCCAGCCCAAATACAACTAAAGTTTGAGAAACAACTTCCACACCAAAAGCTAGAGGTGTGGGCTTAACATTGGCAGAGAACAGAATGATGTATGACTGAAGTGCCCAGTTGAGTTGCTTTAAGTCGGCTGGAGACAAGGCTCCTGTGGGTCACTACAAAGACAACTGAGTCTTAAAAAGTTGTGGGCTTCAGAGTGCATTAAGGCCAAGCAGGGATAGTTGAGAACTGGGCCCTTAAAAGAGATTTGGAGTGGGCCCAAATCTTCTGAATCCCTGACCACTTGACCATATTATGATTCTTGGTGCTGTAGTATTAGAGGGAGAGGAGCAGCAAAAAGTAAAAATTGTTTTCTCGAGCTTTCCTGATGTTTTAATGTGAAGAAAGAATGCTTTGGTGGGGAACACTTCCTAGATCTTTCAACAGGGATAGAGATGTCTTTCATTTCTTAACAAGCTGCGGCTCCTCTTCCTTTAACACCATGGCAGCAGACACTCCTGCCTCCTTTGCCTCCCCTCCCCCAGCTCTGGGTAGAAGAGAGGCTTTGAGAAGAGTGACAGGCTCCCTGTGGTAGGTCTGTGCCTTGTCACCAAGCCTCCTAAGCTCAGGTCTGTGGTAGCCACAGGAGAGCCAGTTCCATGCTGTGTGGCTGGTGACATTTCCGGCTGCCAGTGCCCACCAATCAGTGACAGACTCAGCTAGCCAGGAGGATGACACATGAAATATGATAATTTTCTCTAAAGAGTCTGGGAGAGGAGGGGGCTGGTTTTGGCTGGGAGTGGGGGGTAGTGAGGCAGACAGGGCTATGTAAGAGAGAGCTAGGCATGGGTTCCAGTGGTCTGCCTGGCAGGACCAGGAGAGGGAATGAGAGTTGGGGCTAGAACTGGAGGGACTTGTCCTAGAGTGGCCCTGGGAACACATTGATGGAGGGGCCTGCGGATGGCCAGGGAGCAAGCAGCAGGGCCGGCTGGGTTGAAGCTCGGGGCTGTTGGGTGGAAGGCACTGGTCTTCCTCTCAAGCAAGAGTAAAGTTGCTTTTTGTTTTTTCTCAGTGGTACCTCTTTAAAAGCTAAAACAAAACTGGAATAGATGCCATCTGGGTGGCTGAAGTAGCTGGCATGCGCGTTTTCGGCTGGGGGTGGTTATCTCTCCCCTGTTGTTCAGCCTTCATGTTCAACTTTGTTCCACCCCCCCCCCCAAGTTAAAAACAGAACGGCAATGAAACCTTGCTAACAAAAATTCGAAGAGGAGCCAAATCAGAACAGCCAAACACCAAAGCCCAGGTGGCAGTTTCAATTTCTGATGTAAGTAGAGGAAAACCTGTCCTAGAACAGGATCTGGGACTGAATCTCAAGGTGGATCAGAAATGGTGCCAGAATCATCCTTTGGGCTGGGAACATCTTTCAGTAGTTCCCTGGGACTTCAGGGCAGGGCAGGGCAGGGCAGGGCAGGGCAGGGCAGGGCAGGGCAGGGCAGGGTGGCATGCTCTGGGATTAAGTTTTGGGTAGAGGGTGAGGTTCAGCAGAGACTTCACTGCCCTCAACCACCTGGCCCTTCTGGCCCTTCAGGAGCATAATGGACCCCAGAGGGGTGATCCCTGTTTTGAAAAGTCTGCTGAGAGTCTAACCTACTAAACATGAATGTTTAGAAGTGTTCACATGCAGTGCTATTCATCATTGGAGAGCCCATCATGCAATAAACATGTGTGCTTCGGTTATATCCTGTATTTGCATATGTCTCCCACCATGTAATGTATTATCCATGTGTGCAGATATATGAAAGTCAATGAACATTGTCCCTGCCTGCTATTTGCCCTGTGTGGCAATAGGCCTGGTGCTGCCTTCTTCCAGTATTCCCAGCCATGCTATTCAAGTGATAATTGGTGTACTGTATCTTTAAAAGGTTAAAACCCCTTTAAAAAAAAAAAAAAGGTCTGGACTCCTAGTGGAAAAGACAAGCGGGCATGGGTTGGCTCTGGATTCAGAAAGCAGCTGCTGATTAGATTCTGTGTCTGCAGGCTGAATTTATTCCATGTTTCCAGCAGGAATTCAAGAGGGATGCTTCTGTTTGGGTTTCTGATCGTGATTTATATTTATTCAGAGGAATAACAGAGGGTGGATCTGTTCCCGGCGCGAGCATGCTCACCACCAGCCGACTCTCCTATTATCCCCCTGTCTAGTTTGGTGCTCCAGTGTACATGAGTATTTCGTGTGCATATGTGTGTATACAAACACGCATGCACGCCTGGATGGACAAACATACGCACAGGTTATTTCTTAAGAGCAATTCCTTCAATAAGGTCTTTACCCCTTACTTGAAACAGGTGTTTATGAAAAAAAAATGCACAATATCCCGACTGACCGGAAAAATTGAAGAAGGGTGCTGGATCCCTGGGTCAGAGAACACACAGGACCAGCTTGCTACCCCAAGGCTGAAGGTAGGGGACTCTGGGTTTTTATTCCGCGGATGGATTCCTTGCGCTTTATTTTTCCCTGATTGTGTTTTCTCCCGCGGCCGCCACCGGGAAGTGCCACAGTGCTGGGATTCCATTTTGTCGCTGCCTTTCTCACGCCAGGTGTCTGGGTGGCGGTGGTGGGGCTGGCAGGGTGGCCAAGGTGTGCGCGGTGGGCTGCGCGCTCGGCCTGGCTGGGGGAGCGCGAACCTCAAGTGACCCCCCGCGCGTCAATCACTAGCAGCYGCCGCTGGGCTGTAACCCTGTGCGCGCCGCGCGCCCCCTTGATAGCTTGGCTGCTTAGAGCGGCAGACCTCGCTCCTGGGCCGGGCTGCTGCTCTAGGAAGGGTCAGGCCCCAGAGATGTCTGTTGGTGCTTGGTAGAAAGATCATATTGGTCTGATACTGGGTGCCAGGACCGAAGGGAGAGATTTTTCTTCCTGCACACAGTCCTGCCACCCCCCTGAAAACGATTTCACTGGGAGGGGGAGAAGGGGTGCGGGGGGGCGGGGAGGGGGAATCACACCTTGTCAGTCCTCTCCCCAAAGCACACTATACCACACCAAACCCAAACTCCTACTGAAGTGGGAGTGGGGGTCGGGGNCGGGGAGGGGGAATCACACCTTGTCAGTCCTCTCCCCAAAGCACACTATACCACACCAAACCCAAACTCCTACTGAAGTGGGAGTGGGGGTCGGGGGGAATGTCTTGCCCTGTCACTAATTAAGCAGGTGCCCCTTTCTAGATGCCCCACATTTCACCATATTTCAAAATGGGAACACTGCTGGTGACAAATGGCCCCTGGGGAGGTGATGGACAACCAGACTGGTGGCTGGCACAGAAGTAGTGGAGTAGAGGAACTTGGAGATCTGTATGGTCTTTCTTGAAGCTGGCTAGTTCGGTTTATACTTCTTGTCAGGGTCAGGACCCTTTCTGTGGCTTGGCCTGTCCTTGAACTTTGGGGACAGTGTTTGCACAAGAACCTGCTGGCCTGGAGGAGTGGCACTGTGGTCCTCTTTTTGCTTTGCATCTTGAAAGTTCTGGCAGCCATTGGTTTTGCAAGGCAGTGGCCAGGTGCCCCAGAGATATCGGCCTGCTTTGTTTTTTTTTACCCCAGGCTTGCCTTCTGTTGTTGGGGTGGGGGTGGGGAGTGGAGGGGTGGGAGAAAGAGAACAGGTATTTGTTAAACCTCTACAGAAGTGTTTTCCAACCCATGTTTATGTAGTTATGTAATCCCAACTAATGATCAGACCCTGTGCCCAAATAATATCAGCCTTCTGTACTCAAGTTGGGTGCTTTTGTTGTTTATAATGTCTTTATGTAATTATGTGTGGGATGACGGCAGGAAGCATGTGGGGACAAGGAAGAATCTTTTGAACAACTTGAGGGTCAAGAACACAGGCAAAGAGCAGGATTATTGCTTCAGGACAGAGGTCTCAAAATCGGGTTGGGTTGGTGTTGGTCTGGAACTTTCCCACTGACTTCTGCCCAGGTGATACTTGTCTGAGCTTTCTGTTATAATCTCACCGTCTCTGTTCAAGGCTGGACGCCCTTTCCGCCCTTACATTGCAATTTTGGGGGTTTTACAAGGGAGGAGGACAGCTGTCCTGTGAGGCGCTCTGCAGGCAGGAGAGCATAGCTCTCCCTTCCACCCAACTCTGTAAAGTACCCACAGTCCACAGAGCTTTTAATATAGAGACTGTGGTCATATTCCTTATGTATTCCTCCTGGGGCTGGTGGGCAGGTTTGTTACATTGGTGACTAAATCTGGTCTCCTAAGGCTAAAATTATTTTCTGGTCCTCATGACCGTGGTACAGCAGTTGGCTTGTGGGGGCCGGGGTGATGGGAGCATCATTGCTTTAAAGGCTAACTACTACTGTGTGCTCTGTAGATCAAGATGTGCTCAACTGGCACTATTGTCAAGATGTCTCCGCCCATTGTATTACAGCAGTGGCCACCCTCCTCAGAGTGCAGAAGTGCAAGCTGCTCTTGGACTCCTGCCAAATAAGCCAGGGAGGCATTTAGTGTGTGAAAGGTTCAGGCAAGAGGAGATACATTTAGTCTGAAGTCCTGGCAGATTCCAAGATCYGACTTGATGGAAGATAACATTAAGAAAGCTATGTGACAGCTAGATAGCTTTCAACCTGTCTTTCTTCCTGCTCAGCAAGTTCCTTGGTGCCTCTCAGGGTTTGTTTTATTTATTTATTTATTTATTTATTTATTTATTTATTTATTTATTTATTCCCTTAGGCCCTGACAGGCTATTACCCCAGGGGGAGTCAGGGAACACTTTACCATTCCCTAACTGTTCCAGGACAGGCAGGGCAGGAAAGCCAGCTACCTGAGCAAGCTGCTTTGCTCTTCATCTATAAAGCTGGTGGAAGGCTCAGAACCTTGAGAAGAAAATGAGCTAGATCAAAAAGCACCCTGCACTTTGCAGCTGGAAGGCTTGGTAGATACCACACAGTCTGGACTTCACAGTCCTGAAGAGTAAAGCAGAGAAACATCCATCAGGAATCTATGGGTATGAACTTCATCCTGTTTCTATTGTTGGTGGGAAATTCAGACTCTCTTTCAGGACTCGGCATTTATTTTAAAATTCCAAGAGCCTTGCTAAATGCACTTAGAAAATCTGGAGAAATCATTAAAGCTTGGTGAAAGGATTAGAGAAGTTGTTTTTAATTAAACATAAGTAATAATAATAAGAGTAATAATAAGAGTAATAATAATATTAATAGGAGAAACTGAAAAATTATGCTTAAAGGCTATAAGAATTAAAAACATGGACTTTTAAGATTAGCAGAAGCATATAAGCAAATTAATAAAATGTTATGTGTTTTGTTGTCTCTTCTGACCCATGTATACCAAGAACAGTTTAATGGGTGTTTTTGTGCCCTGTTTAAGAAGGCACGTGGGTCTGGAACACAAACCAACTGAGTTGTGGTTGGTTTCTGTTTAGCATGGTGTTTAGAGAGAACATGCAGCTATTTAAGAAAATAGCCTGCCTCCCAGAACCCCCTAAAGTTTCTGGATAGCCAGAGGCTTGCCAATCAAATCATAGTACAACTATAAAGTCCTGCTGGGAACTTGAAGATCTTTGGTTGGCATTTAACAGGGCTGTACTATGTATCATTAGAGATGTTTTGTTTTAATGTTTGAGAAGCCTGAGAAAATGATCCTGGAACTTTCATGTAGCTTTCTTGTGGCGAGAGGTACACTTCAGCCATCTGGGCCAGTGACATTATGCTACAGTTGAAAGAGGGCTGATGTTGGACTCGGGTAGAAGAGGTGGGCTCTGGTTGCATAGCTTCTTATGCCTTTTTAGGGGAGGGTTGACCACTGCCACTGTACTGCACCATCGGATACGCGAGTTCAAGATGTTATGACCACACCCCAGGGTTAGTGGTGGGGATTATTCAATTCAGACATTGTGCTAAGAACTGGAAGGATGTCTGACTTATGTGAGCACACGAAGTGTGGCCCACCCCTCTGCCATGTGATCAGCTGCAATTCTTCTCTAACACAAAGGCAACAGGAAAAGCACAAGCAGAAGAAAAGGAAGGTCTGTGCTTTCTGAAAGAGTATTTTTTACAGTTTGGTCCATCTGTGGAAAATGTCGAGGACTTAACTAGAAGCAAGCGAACAGCAATGCTTAAGGTCTGAATGCATACATTTATTGTCAGATACCTTATCTGAAGGAAAATTTCCATTTCAGGTCATTAGATAGAACTAGAAATGTTCAGAAGTATTTAAAGGTTCCACATCTTCAAGGGAAGGAACACCATTGTGATGAGTTGAAGAGAAGGGATTTCATGAGATCCCGAGGTGGTGGGGAGGCAGAGTCAAGGAGTTGGAGATATGAAGTGACTGAAGGCCCCTCCCTATCCACAGGCTGTCCTGCTGGGTCACTGTTGACAACACTTGCTTGGGAAGTGGGATGAAAGGTCTGGGCTCTGAAAAAGATAGATGAGCTTATACACGAGTGAGGGCTGTTCCCTCCATCACTGCATGTTCCTGAATGCCAAGTGCAGTGGGAATTCTCGTGGACAGAGAAGCACAGTGGAGCTTTGCTCCTAGATATTTGAGGATGAGTCAAGACTAGCCCTCAAATTTAAGGAGTGAAGCAGAGAGAAACATAGGGACTTTGGGATCTCTCTGAGCCTCGATGGCCCTTGTAATGGAAGTTTGGGGGTAATCTTAAAACAAAACAAAAGCAAAAAACAGTCATGGTTACATAACTGGATCCAAAGAAAAGCCAGTGAAAAAATAACGGAAACAACAAATGAAAGCAGTATTATACATGATGTGTGAGGGGCTTGTTTGGTAATGTGTTTGCCTTACAAGCATGAAAATCTGAGTTCAGTTCCTAGATGTGGTTAAAAGCAGCTGGGCATAGTGAGTGGTGAGAGACTTAAAATTCTCATTGCTGGGGAGGCAAAGAGAGGGGGATCCCTTGTGCTCTTGGCCAACCAGCCTAGTCTACTTGGTGAGTTCTAGGCCAGGTACCTGAGGAATGACATCTGGCTTCCACATGCATTCTGCATACATACACATACACACATACACATGAACACATGCATGCACACACATACATGAGCTCACATATACACATACATATGAACACGAACACACATCCACATATTAAGAGTAGCATGACATATTTAGTTGAGTCTATGAATAATTTTAGTCTCTTCAGTCATTGACTGTATTTCCAGGCCCAACATGAGGTGGGTCCTGAAAGAAATGAACGCCTTTGACAGAGAGGGGGAGGACTTTGAAAACCTTAAGATTTAATATGGTAGATCCTTGATCACTACATCTCAGATTCCTGACCAAGGCCCACATTTGGAAATGCAGGACAAAAATAGCCTAGTCTCTTCACATCCTCTGGCTGTGGCTTCAGCTCAGATGCCAGAGGTGAGGCGGGAACCACCAGCATTTTGCCTTTGCAATTTGTAGGTCTCATGTCAGKATTTCTGTTTGTGTTTTGGTATCTTGGGATGCGCATATTGCACCTTGGAGAAGGCCCAGACCATTGATCCCTCTTAGCTATGGCTTTGTTGCACAAAGTTCACTTTTGGTTTCAGATAAAAAAAGACAAATTGCCATGGGCATGGCTGTTAGGAGTCGATCAAAGGAACTCAAAGAGTGAACATTAACTACAAATGCCCATCTACTGGGGTGGCCAAAAGAAGTGAACATGTATACATTCCCCAAAACATCCCAACTCCCTGGCCCTCAGAATAGACCTCCCTGACTCAGCAAACCTTGGTGAGGGCATTGACCGCTCACGGGTGAAGCATGTGCTAATGAACCCAAATGAAGCATTGCTGTGCCAAGCCAGGCAAGAGAAAGGGCAACAGCCACTTGCTCCCTGCCCTTGTTTTAAAGACATCTAAAGTTGAAATGATTTCAAAAAGCATAATTGTGATCACAATGAATGGGGGCTGGAGCCTAATGTGCTCTGGGTTCCACTTTCTGCTCGGTGGGCACCCCTGCAAGGGTGTCTCTGAGATGACGGGAAAGAACCAGAAGCCAACCAGTCACCATGTGGGGAATCTTTCCCAGCAACCGAAGTGACAATCCCTTATTCTTTTAAATTAGTTGTAATGAAAAAAAAAAAACAATAGAGAAAACATATGGTGAAGTATTTACATCATACATTTATAAATTGTATCTAAGGAAAAACAGTACTGCCAACACTCAGTACTCCCCTGTCCACTTGAGAGAAAGAGAGGCAGAAGCCTCCTCCATCCACCCCATTTCATCTGCTTTTCTCACTGGTAACCATTTCTCAGACATCTCTGTCTTTCCCATTCTTTTTCTTTATTTCTCTTATATTTGTGTCCATAAACAATATCTTGCTTAGTTTGTGGTGCCATATAAGAAATGGAATCCTATTGGTATTTTGYTGTTCTGGTATCTAACAATTGTGGCCCAGGAGCACCAGTAAGGCTGCACTGGTTGACAAACAGCTGGGC
Source organism: Apodemus speciosus (assembly GCA_002335545.1). Classification (NCBI taxonomy): domain Eukaryota; kingdom Metazoa; phylum Chordata; class Mammalia; order Rodentia; family Muridae; genus Apodemus; species Apodemus speciosus. The sequence goes on along the minus strand of BDUI01002810.1, from coordinate 103,935 downwards.
TATCTCCATATCATCAGTAAATTGCTCCTTACCTGATCAATCTTGAGTGCTCCTCTGATACTACTCTGAGTCCTCCCTTCTCTCTGAGGTCCAAAGCAGGACTGTAATACTGTGGGAAGCAACCAGTGGTTGGATGCTTTACTCCTTGGTCCATCCACATTGTTGACTACAGCTAAAATGTCTTCATTTTGCTGAACTCCTGTATGGGATAAGACAGGCACATCATGGTTTATAACTATCTTATTATGAATAAACAGATTCCCAGGATGTCTTTTACTGTTGTAAACAGTGTAACTGTAAGCATTTTGTTCAACCCCCTGCYGAGCATGTACATTCATTTAGGGAATAAGCACARTAGTAGAATTACTGGTCACAGACTGTGAATGTTTTCAGTGCTATACAGTAGTTTCAAATTGATTTCCACCAGCTTGTGTGAATTCACCTCAATAAAAAATTAATTTCCATTGTGCCAAACACACACCCAGACACACACATAGTCACACACACACACACACACACACACACACACACACACACACACACACATCCTGCTGCAGTGTAGAATTGTCTCTCTTGCTTCGTACTCTTGTCAATGCTTTATAATTTGTAGGATATTGCCAGATGTTTTTGTCTGTCTTATGGGAGTGAACAATAGCTTATTTGGTTGTGTATATTCGATTGTTTCAGAACTTTGTATGAGATACTGGCCTTTCAGGTTTTGTGTTTGTTTGTTTGTTTGTTTGTGCGTGTGTGTGTGTGTGTGTGTGTGTGTGTGTGTTTGTGTGTGTATGAAGAACCTTCCACATCTTTAGACTGTTTAATAATCAGTGTTCTATGCATTTTTCTATTTATGTCAGAGTTCTTTCTATCCTCAAAGCCATTACTCTTCTGCATACAAGTATCTTTCATTCATGGCTCTTTCAGTCTTTTAAAGCGTCTTTAAAGAAATGGAAGGTCTTGATTTAAAGTAATAAAGATGTATCTGTCTTTTCTTTGTCATTAAGAATTTCATATTTTAAGGACATCCTGAAGGGAAACACTGTCTAATAGAAGTTTCAGGATTTTTCTTTCATTTTCCCCTAACTTAACATTTCCTGTGGATTTGACATTTATCATCAAAGTAAGGATTTGCCCTTTTTCTGTAATCTGTGAAGGCTTTAAAKATTTTATTTTATTTATATTTAGTGTGTGTGTGTGCATGCATGCACTCCATGAGACAGCTTGCAGRAGGTGGTTCTTTTCATCTACTGGGGGTTCTAGGGATTGACCCAGATCATGAGGTTTGGGTATAGGTGTCTTTTCTTGTTTAGAAGTCTTGCCTGGTCTTTTAATGCTTAACCAAAAAATATGGAATTTTGAAAATTGTTTCTCCTATATTTATTGAGATTTTTGTATTTTTTCTTCCTTAAATTTGTTAATATATGGTGAACTGATTATGTAATAATAAATTAATCTTGCTTGCCTAGAGTAAGTGTTACTTATCATAATAGGTTCACATTTGTATACACTTCTAGATTTGATTTGATTATATGTTGCTTAGAAGTTTCGCATCTACATTGTGATTTCCATTCCTCATCCTCTTCTTGTAATGTTTTATATTGAGTTTGAGCTAGGCCTAGCAGTCTTTCGTTTCCTGTTCCTGAGAAGGGCTTTTGTATGGTGGGTACTATTTTTCCCTGAGAATTTGGAAGTTTTCACTCAATTTCTTCAGCTGTTAGTGAATAATCAGGTTTTAATATTTTTCTTGACTCAGTTTTGGTAAACTATCCTTTTCTATTTTATTTGACTTTTAAACATTTGCTATCAACTTGATTTTAACAGGCATGTGTCTTTTAAGTTCTGTTGGGTCTGCACTTGTGTCTCCTTTTCCTCTCCACTACCAATGTACCTCCTGGCTCTGTAGTCTTCTCAGAATTTGTCATAGCTTTAAAGAACCAGTTGTTCATGATCTTATCATTTATTGTCCAGCATTGCATTTTATATTAATTTTGAAATTTCTCCTGTTGGCTTTGAGATATTGTTATCTCGTCTTTTGAATGTTTTTGTACTTTTCAAGGTTTTTCTCATTATGAACACTATCAACTCCACATTTCCACTTGAATTTGTTACAAGTCTCTGACATGTATTAGCTTTATATCATTTGGTTTTAAGTATAGTTTCAACTGCAATTACTCCTTAACTTGTAGCTACTTATAGCTATAGTTCTTTTTTAAAAAATCTAGGTACTTGTTTTGCTTGTTACCTTCCTGCTGTTAACTTCTAACCTAATTTTAGGTTAAATCACAAATGTACACATAAAAATTGGCTTTCAATTTAATTAATTTTTTTGAGATAAAGTTTCACGATATAGCACAGGCTGACTTAAAACTTACTATGTAGAACAGGCCAGTCTTGAACTCAAAGAGATCTGCCTGCCACTTTCTGGAGTGCTGGCAGTAAAGGTATGAAATACTGTGCATGGGCTAAAGCCCACATTTAAAACACATTAGTGATAAAGTTGAGTGTATGGTCAATTTTCATCATGTTATATGAGTCTACTATGCAAGTTCTATATGCATAACAATACATGAAAGAACTATGTGCAAGTTCTAGGTCAAGCTTCTTGATTCTGTTGGGCACACCCTTTCTATCTTCACCGCTTCTAGTTTGTTTGACTAATTATTGAGAGAAGTACAGTAAAGTCCCCTGCATGATTATAGATTTGATTTTCCTTTTGTAGTCTTTTCAGCTTTTGTTTATATGTATTTTGAGCCCTTGTTATTAGAAGCCTACATGAGTTTAGAATAATTTTGTATTTCATTTAATTGAATTTTGTATAACAAAAGTAGATCATTTTCTTTTGTGATTCTTTTAGTCTTGAATCTTATATGGACTAATATTCTTTTACCCACTTTGTTTTATTTAATATTTTCTCTTATAACTTGAAATATTATTATAATTTTCTTAATGAGAAGTTAAAAACAACCCTTATGTTTTTGTTTGCTTGTTTTTGAGAAAGATTTTTATATGTTGTTGTATAATGGTCTAAATTGGCTTTTTCTCCTCAAAGGTTATTCTGCTTGTCACTGTGTCAACTTGTCTCATTGTCACCTTTCATTTCTAGCGCCAGTCTTGGCTTTCCTTTGAGAATAATTATTTTTTTCATTTTGAGCTACATTTAAATGTTTGGTGTTTGTCTTCAATATTCCATGGTTTCACAAGGTGTTCAGTACATTGTACTATCCTATACTTAATAGTCATGGGGGAACCCACTGTCCCCTCTTCCCACACATGGTACTGTCTCATACATAATAGTCATAGGGGAAATCTCCTCTTGTCCCCTCTTCCCAGGAGGCCACAAAAAAAATGAAGCCCAAGGCCACTCTTATCTGCAAATGCCCTCAAGCTGGCATGCAGCATTTGGCTGCCTTTCTAGACTGCAGTTTTTACTTTGTTTTGCTTGCTCACATTTCTCACAAAAATTCCAGCTCATTAGTCATTTAGAAAGATGTTTTCCCTATTATACCCATTTGTAAGTTGGTTACTTATTTCCCAGTAAATTGGTGCTGTCTACCAGGAAACATCTACATGGAAATTCTAGCCCTTTGGGTCATCTATAGAACTACAATGGATCTTAATGCTAACCAACCATAGAAGAGTCTGCTGAGCCCAATGAGGGATATCTATATACCCTCAGAGTTTTGCAGTGGTCAGTCTATCCCATGATCTAGCTGGCAAATAGGATGGTGTGCTCTTCCTAAGTGAGCATTTCAGGCTCYTACAAGGCTGATGGATGTAGTGTTAAATAATTATAAAAGAGTACCACTCTGCCAGGCCTCTGCACCACTCCTTCCAAGTATCGGTAAAGCATGACTCTTAAACTTAAATAGTTAACCAAATATCTTTATGTATATAAAACTCCCAATTACATAATGCCTATTTACAATGATAAAGTCTTATCCCAATTATCTAACCCCTCCAAAACACCAGAAATACATCTGAAGCATCTGGATATCCGCATCTCCCTCTCTGCTCCGCTTGTCTAGTCCTCTCTCTCTCTCCACCCCTCACCTCCTTTACCTTCTCCTTCTCTCTCCCCTCCAATCACTGGCCTCTCACTGCCTCAATGTGAATGGATAGGAAATATCTTGCAACAGTTGGAGACGTGTTGTTTGTCAGTGTGTTTTAACCTGGCAGTAAAAGTCTTATGAGGACTGCAGTAAGTGATTCTGAGTCACAATCAACAGTTTTTCCCTTATATGCAAACAGACCTTCTAGGAACTCAATTCTTTCTCCCTGGTAAATTGCAAGAGCAGGTGGATTTGGGCTGGTTTTCAGCTTCATGCATTGACTGTTCTGCTTTTGTATGATGCAGCTTCCTGCCTTGCCACCCCAGACCTGAAGTAGAGTAAATAAGGCTCAGAGGTAGACCCAGGACAACTTAGCTTTTCTGTTATAGATGCCTCTTTTCTTCCTGATCTAGCATAGCAAAGTATCTACTTCCACACTACCCTCATGTTATTCCGTCTCAGTATGCTAGGAAAGTTTTAGGGTTTCACTCTCTTGTGTGTGGTGGTGTATTGAAGGCATCCTGTAGTTCTCCAGGACTGATTCTCTCGCCTTCTAGCAAACAGAAAGGTGGGGGTCAGCTGGCATCCTCAGCCCTGTTTCCTTGCCCATGTGTCTGCGCTGCACATGGCTGAACTCAACTCCTAGGGCTCTTGGCTAAGGAACTTCATAATACCATATCCAAGAGACCTTGACTGGTGAGTGACTCTGCTGTGGCCTGCTCTCAGGCAAGTGAGCCCTGCTGCTCACTTCCTGAAACACTTCGGAGCAAGGGCAGTTGGTTTGGTATTGTCCCCTTCTCTTCCTGTGAGCCTACTGTTGGGGAGGGAGGGTACAGCAGATGGGCTTCCTGGTTGCCAGGGCCCTCCTGCAGCCCAGGGGAGCTAACAATGCCAATCTCACTTCTATTCCTGTTCTTGGGCCCTTGGACATCTTTATCCATTCTCACCAAGCAGGGTTGATATGTGCTTGGAGGAGACTGTCTTAGATGGTCATATAGGCACTGGGTGGACAAGGGGTCCCTCTTTCTATCYGTGCTTCCTAGGACTTAAGATGCAAAGAACCCACCTAGTCTAGTCTGGGGCTGCAACCCCACACTCCACASACTCCACTTCCATTCCCAAATGGATGAGACAATAATTCAGGGTCCAAGAAAAAGAAGAATGGCTTGTTTTCTTTACCCGAGGCAAACTCTCTTCTGCCCTTTKCATACCTAATGATCCATAGAAGGGTGCTCTTGTATTTTGAATGTGTGAGATTGTGCCCGGGAGGCAGAAGAAGCTACACAGGGGCCAGTGAAAGCCTTGTAGGCTTGCCAGCCTTCTCTGTAGGTCACTGGCCAGTTCTGTGGAGCATCTGCCCTTTGAAGTAGGCTGAGAAGCAGGAAGCCTGGGTTTCTGATTAGCTCACTAATTTGTAATGGCAGTTCTGGGAGTACCTGGGATCCTGGGGCCTGGGAAGGGAGGTAGTATGCCTTGAAGGAGAGAACAAGATGGGAGGAGAGTGGTGGAGGAGATGGGAGGAGAGGAAAAAAGGATGAGCAAGGGAAAGAGAAAGAAGGAAGGAAAGGATGGTGTGGAATGAAAGAAGGAGGGAAGGAAGAAGGGAACAGAGGGAGAGATAGGGGAAGAGGAGCAAAATGGTCTCACATACAGACAACCCTCACTCTGGCTTCAGAACCCAGCACGTGTCAGTTGGTTGACCTCTGACTCAGGTAGCTAAGAATGTCTTTGAGCATCTTCTTACCCTTCTGTTTCTATCTCCCAAGTTCTGGGGTTATAGGTGTGAGTTTCAGTGCTCAGGTTTTTGCAGTAGTGGGGATCAAACCCAGGGCTTCATGCAAGCCAGGCAAACATTGTACCAACTACACACTACAGCCCAGCCCCCACAGCTTTTATACCCATTTACTTGTGGATAGGAGTTTGGGTTGTTACTACATTCGAACTGTTGTGAACAAAACTGCCATGAACATTTACATACAGGTCCTTGTGTGCCTGGAAGGTTTCATTTCTTTTGGGTAAATACCTGATCAGGTCTATGTTGGAATATTGATTTTTCTGTTTCTATACCAATCTGCCTGTCATTGGGTTCTGTTTTCTATCTGTGAAGGAACATCAAATTATTGAGTACTTTTTTTGTTGTTGTGACAAAATACCATGACAAGTGTAACTTAAGGAAGGATGAGTTTATTTTGGCTTACATTTTGAGGATACAGTCCATTGTGGTAGGAAGACCTGGGGGCAGGAGTGTGAGGCAGTTGGTCAAACTGCACCCTAAGTAAGAAAGCAGGAAGTGAGGGGCGATGGTGCTCAGCTCACTGTTTCCTTTCCATGAATTCTGGGACCCCACCTATGGAGTGGCGGTGCCCACAGTTAGCACGGGTTTTCCCATTTCAGTTACTCTAATCTAGAATCTCCTCAGGCATGCCCAGAGACTTGTCACCTGGGTGGCCTTAGATCTTATTGATAATCAATATTAACCATCCCAGCTAGTGACAGATGTTGGACACTGAGCTAGAGTCACTCTAATTGTCCACTGACCTGTTTGACACCCTCTACAGGAAACTTGGTGTGAGAAGGAAGAACACAGGCAGTGGAGCCAGACTTCCACCCTGACTTTGTCATATACCACNCAGGTAGCTAAGAATGTCTTTGAGCATCTTCTTACCCTTCTGTTTCTATCTCCCAAGTTCTGGGGTTATAGGTGTGAGTTTCAGTGCTCAGGTTTTTGCAGTAGTGGGGATCAAACCCAGGGCTTCATGCAAGCCAGGCAAACATTGTACCAACTACACACTACAGCCCAGCCCCCACAGCTTTTATACCCATTTACTTGTGGATAGGAGTTTGGGTTGTTACTACATTCGAACTGTTGTGAACAAAACTGCCATGAACATTTACATACAGGTCCTTGTGTGCCTGGAAGGTTTCATTTCTTTTGGGTAAATACCTGATCAGGTCTATGTTGGAATATTGATTTTTCTGTTTCTATACCAATCTGCCTGTCATTGGGTTCTGTTTTCTATCTGTGAAGGAACATCAAATTATTGAGTACTTTTTTTGTTGTTGTGACAAAATACCATGACAAGTGTAACTTAAGGAAGGATGAGTTTATTTTGGCTTACATTTTGAGGATACAGTCCATTGTGGTAGGAAGACCTGGGGGCAGGAGTGTGAGGCAGTTGGTCAAACTGCACCCTAAGTAAGAAAGCAGGAAGTGAGGGGCGATGGTGCTCAGCTCACTGTTTCCTTTCCATGAATTCTGGGACCCCACCTATGGAGTGGCGGTGCCCACAGTTAGCACGGGTTTTCCCATTTCAGTTACTCTAATCTAGAATCTCCTCAGGCATGCCCAGAGACTTGTCACCTGGGTGGCCTTAGATCTTATTGATAATCAATATTAACCATCCCAGCTAGTGACAGATGTTGGACACTGAGCTAGAGTCACTCTAATTGTCCACTGACCTGTTTGACACCCTCTACAGGAAACTTGGTGTGAGAAGGAAGAACACAGGCAGTGGAGCCAGACTTCCACCCTGACTTTGTCATATACCACRTGACCCTGTACAAGTTACTTGATTTCTTTGTGCCTCAGTTTCCTCACCTGTCAAATGTGGAAACCTCTCTTCTTGGATGGGTAGATAGAAATAGATATAGTTGGTCTGTCTTGAGTACTCTGCATTTGAAGAACTTGACAAGGAGTAAAGGGGTCTGAAATGTGTGTGCCAGCTTTTGTAGCTGCTCACAGTGGGGCTGCATTACGCCCCTTGCCCTCTCATTGAACAGCTTCTGTAATAAGTGGACAGTACTTTCTCCTGGACCACTTTTCTTCCAGCCTGGAGATGAGCTGCTGCCTTTGCTGCTTATGCTGAAGTTTTGTTTCTAATTAAGCCCCTGTGATCTTCCTGCCTCAGCCTCCCAGGGATTATAGGAGCCTCAGCTTTTTGGTGTGGTCCAATTCTATCTCTCAGATACACCAACCAAACAGCAAAGCCTAGAAATATCCTACTGTGCTCTGAGATACTTAYGGCTTGGTTCTCTTCAGAGTCAGCTTCCATGGGACTTGAAGGCCTGTACTGACTAGAGGCTTAGCAAAGGGACCTTAGGCCCAGGAATACCTGTCCTATATCTCTGCACAAGACATGACTGTCAGGGAAGCAGCCACTGTCAGCACAGCTGAGGAATCTCATTTCTGCAGGCTAAACTCCCCTGTGAGTGCAGCACTGTTATTAAGATGGAGATCTAAGCCCATTGAGTGAATGTTGGAGACAAGGACATCTCTTAATGCAGAGATAGAAACCCTTTCTGGACTCGACCTTTTTCTTTCTCCAATAGGAAGAACAGGAGAAGTCAAACAGTAGGACTGACCTCTGAGAGTCTAAGGGAGGCAGCTGTGTAGATGCTGATCATGCAGTCAGATGGCTTTGTTGTGTTTTGGTTTGGTCTGTTTGTTTGAGACAAGATTTCTCTATCACAGGCTGGCCTGGAATTCACCGTGTAGCTCAGGCTGACCTTAAAACCACAATTCTGCATTACCCTGCTGAGAACTGAGACTATAGACATGCAACACCCTGCTTGCTTTATAATCAGGTTCTTTTAGTTTAATTTTTCAGAATTTCATATATGAGTACTTCATGTATATCATTTCCTTCTTCCCTTCCAACCCTTTACTACCTCTCAAATCCACGAGTGCATGCATGTGTGCATGCCCCCCCCACACTCACCCTATTGAGTCCATTTAGTGTTGCTCTTAGACTGACCACTTACGATAGGATCATCTATCAGTGCCTTGTCCCTGGGGAAGACTGATTCCCCCTCTCATCAACCATTGGTTTCCTATAGTCCTTCACCTAAGGATGGGACCTTGTGGGATTTCCTCCTTTTTATATTGGGGTGTCAGCTGGTGTTGTCTTTGTACTGGTCCTGTTTATGAGACCATATTGTTGAGATTTCATGAGTTCAGCTTCCCTCCCATGTCTAGAAGACACTGTCTAGCAGCAAGTGAGAGGACAAATTTGGAGTCTTGGCTCTCTCCTTCCACTATGGGTTCCGGGCATTGAATTCAATTTGTCAGACCTTTGCAGAGAACTCTTTTTACCCTCTAAATATCCCTTAGGTTTTATTTTGTAGTTTTAAAAAAATTAAAATATAATTATATCATCTTTATTTTTCTCTTTTTCCTAGAATCCACTTCTTTTAAAAATTTTTATTTTTATTCTATGTGTATAAGTGCTTTGCATATATATATACACATATATGTATATATATATGTATATATGTCTGTGTACCACAGGTGTACCTGTTGCCCATGGAGGCTAGAGGAGGGTGTTAGATCCCTTGGAACTAGAGTTACAGACTATTGTGAGCCACTAGTAACCAAACCCAAGTCCTATATAAGAACAGCAAGTGCTCTTAACTGCTGAGCCATCTCTCCAGAATTAGCAAACTGTCTACACTGACTCTTGGGGTCTGGGAAGGACAGGGACCAAAGGAGCATGGAGAGGCTGATGGCTTCTCATTGCTTCTCTCCTGACTCAGCCCTGGCCCTGGCAGTGAAGGTGTGGATGAGTTGGACTCGAGGGCATGAGAGTAGGAGATCTGGTCCTGTCCCTTGCCAGCTATGGCACTTGGGTAAACTAGCTGGGGTAGTGCTGGAGAGAGGGCCCTGGTGGTGTGGATATGGGAGAGCTGGTGGGCTGAGTAACTCAGCTCCCATTCAGGCCCAGATACAGGGCTTTGAAGTTGTCTCACCCTAGCATCTGCCCCATCTATGAACTGTTAGAGCATGCAAAGGGGCTGGTCCTGCAGATCTAAAGCTGCAGGATCTCCATGACACAGGGCAACAGTAGGGTATTGGAGAAGAGTCCCTGTGAAGATCCAATATTGATAGTGTAGCAGAAGCCAGAGGCCTTGAACCAGACTAAAGACTCATTACAAAGGTGTATACTGTGTGCTACTATGCAGCTTCCACAGTGAGATACTTGTTTGCTTTTATTTTTGTGGGGGAAAGGATGCAAGGGAGGAGGGTGGATATGAATGGATGGGGAGATGAGTGGGACTGGGGAGTATGATGCCAAATTCACAAAGAAACAAAAAACTTTAAAGAAAAGAGTGTGAACTTTGGGTTGTGCAGTAGCTCAGTGGTAGAGTGCTRGCCTGCATTTGTAAGGTTCTGGGTTCAATCCCCAGCATCACTTCCACAAAAAGCTTAGATAAAAGTAAAGACCTTTATTGGGGCATGGTGGTACATGCTAGTTACTCTAGCCCTCAGGAGGCTGAGACAAGATGAATACCGTAAGTAGGAGCCTGCCTGAAGTATAGAGAAAGTTCTGGGTCAACAGAGGCTGTCATAAAACCTCATATACCCTTGATGCAGGATTGGCAGACTGAGGGCCTGTGCGGGCATGGCGACTGTCCAGAGACCGCCTCAGGCTTCAGTGGCTGCTCTGGGCTGGGACTGGCCTTTCTGCAAGAATCCATTGAGACTGGTCATCCTTTCATGAAGGGATCAAGTTCCCCAGTGTTTGCCTGGCTAATTACTTCCTTGCTTGTGCTTATAGACCCAACCATACTGAACCTGTGGGTTTTCCTGTTTGCCTCTGCTTGCCTTTACAAGGTTAGCTTCTGTTCTGCAGAGTRGCTGGCAAGAGAKCTCTGACAGCTCTGAYAGAGTATTTTTTCAGATTGCTTGATGAGGCCAGGCTATCTGTTACAGATAAACAACACTTCATGATTTATTTCCAAGGAGACATTCTTGGGAGCTTCAAGAACCAAGCYGTGGGAAACCAGGGGAACCTTTGCTGTTGCTTTGGAGCAGAGGACAATTCCAGCCTCAGTAACCCTGGCTGTGGTCACTGGCTTTGGGCTACAATGTTTACAAACTTGGTGTTGGATGTGTGGATGGCAGCCTAAMTGGAACACATGCTGAGGCTCTGCATTGCCATTTGGGTGTTRCTACATGTTGTAGAGGAAGTATTTGAATKATTGTCCATCTGTGGGGGGTGGAAAGGAAGCAGGAAATTCATGGGGTGTGGTCTTTGGTCTCTGTAATTAGGGATAATGCAAACAACGTGAAATAATGCAGGCCTGGGGAGGAGATGCTGACACTTGGTGAACATCGGCATCTAAGGGAACAAAATGGAAAACAAKACTCCCTGAGRTGTGTTACCTAGCRTGCAGTCCTAGAAGCAAGGTGTCAGGTGAGTGTGAGCTGTGCTGCTCCTTTGGGTCCTGGTTTCTCTCCTCTGTGCCTCGGTTCCCTAGATAAAGCAGGAGGGAAGAGAACACTATGGCATAGAGTAGTTAAGAAGGTTAAATGGCTTCATATCTACATATTGCTTTGGGTAGTGCCTGGCACTTCAAGACACATATACATTCTTTCTTAAAGACATAAAGGAACCTGGATTCCTGGATATGTAAGTGGTGCAAAGGTTGCTGAACTAGGCAGCTCTCAGGAAAGACCTGAACCTAGCATCCTGCTGATCTATAGCCAGCTTTCCCAAACTTGGCATCTATGGTATTCTGAGCCAGACAGTGCCTYCATATGGACTGCTGTCCCATTCATTGGGACAGAATGCAGAACAGTGAGGCTGGCTTCTGATCACTGGATGTCCATGTCCAGTAGTGACAACCACAGATGTTTCTACACATTGCCAAATGTCTCTGGGGTAGGGAAGTTGCTCCTATTTGAATGCTACTGTGTAGGGGGCTCAATGCTGCTGAGGACTTACCAACGATTTCTGTCTGAGTTTAAGAGCCAGAGGATCAGCGTGTCTGCTGTGACATGGGGGTCTAGTTATTATACATGATAGGAATGCTGCATTCAAGAAATCTGAAAAAAAAAATATTGCTGCCTAAACAAAACCTGCACAATGACAACCTCAATTGACATGCCAAGCTGGAAATCTTACAATACCCCAGTCTTAGATGAAGAGCTATGGGTAATTAATGGCTGCTGAGACAGGAAGAATTGGTCTTCTCCAGGGACAAGCCCCTGATAGGTGACCCAATCCAAAGTGGTCAGCCCTAAGCAGGTGTACACATGAGCAACACCAAATACAATAAGCAGGCTATATTTTTATAAACATATACAGACATATGTAACAGTATTTAAGGAAGAGGTCATGAATTTGGGAGGGAGTAGGGAAGACAYGGAAGGAGTTGGATGGAGAAGGGGAGGAGGTGGGAGTAATGTGCATATAGTGCTTATGTATAAAATTCTCAAAAATGAAATAAACAAAAACAAACAGTCCAGCAAGTCTAGTTCCTAGCTGTGGCCTTCCCCCTTCTGGATGGGCTCAGGGTGYGRCATACCTGYTGAGTACTGGGGCTGCTCTTCCCTCCTCTTTCTCTTGCTTGGGAAGACATCTGGGTGAGTTCTTCTAGATGTGCACTAGATCCTGAGGTGGGTCAGGGAGCTGTAGCTTCTGGCTCTCTGCACAGTGGCCAGCTTGCCCTTGCAAGTACAGTTGATTGGCTTAACTAGATTTAGACTGTGTAGGACCCCAGAACAGAGGAGT
>BDUI01002809.1:40565-54123 GCA_002335545.1 Apodemus speciosus | reverse complement strand
CTATTATAAATAAGGCTGCTATGAACATAGTGGAGCATGTGTCCTTATTACATGCTGGGGAATCCTCTGGGTATATGCCCAGGAGTGGTATAGCAGGGTCCTCCAGAAGTGTCATGCCCAGTTTTCAGAGGAACTGCCAGAATGATTTCTAGAGTGGTTATACAAGCTTGCATTCCCACCAGCAGTGGAGGAGTGTTCCTTTTTCTCCACATCCTCACCAATACCTGCTGTCTCCTGAGTTTTTAATCTTAGCCATTCTGACTGGTGTCACCTCACATGTCACATTTCTAAATGCAAATCTAAAGACTATAATTTTTCCCACCCACAGTTTGTTTCTGATACAGAGAAAAGGTCTGTGTTCCAAAGATTTAAAGTATCACAGCAGAATCTGCTCAAGTCCTCTGCCCGGTCTCACTCTTATGGACATCTAGATTTTGTTATTTCGTAGMTACTGGGAATATTAACTGTGCCTTGACTGCCTCTGCTAACAGTGAATATGTGTATCTGATTTCCTTTGGACAAGCAGAATATGTGGTGTGCTTCCATAGGGATGAAGGTGATGAATGTGAGACATTTTAGGATGTGATTTAAGAGATTTTCTTGTAGATATTTCTCATGCATTGTTATATTTCAAAGCTGGTGGAATGAAGGTTTTGTGTCTTCCTTGGGAAATTTCTCATAAAGACACTTAGGAAGAACCCTCACAGAAACCTGTACCACATTACTCCCACATTCACTAAGGGGACGTTTCCACTCTGGTCATCTTATTTTGTTCCACTGCTATGTTGACAATGAATGAGTGGCCAAGATGGTTCAGCAATAAATGTGAAACCTGAAGGATTAAAGACAGCTACTAAAAAGGTTTAATTTGTCACCCAGCTGGCCCCTGATATTAGAAAAAAAGTTATATAAGTTATTTTAAAGTAGCAGTAACTGCCACAATGTGCCATCTTGTGGCTATAGAGCCCAATCAATTGACCAGGTATATCACAGGCCATTTCTATGGCCCCAAAGTTTGGGTAAGAACCTATTTTGTAACATAGGTTCCAGTCGTTGAAAATACCTCAAATAATGCTTAACACCAAAAAAGAAAAATGATTGGGACAAGACCTTTCGCATAAACTGAAAACTACCATAACCTTCTCTAAAGATGAGATGCAATTACTTACAGATGCCCAGCAAACTTTTGGTGACTCACCCTGTCAGAAGCAGTCAATCCCCTAGGACTGGGCCAACACCAAACTCCTATCATTGTTCAACGAACCAGAAGATCAGCTACTTCTGCCCAGGTTAAACAATAGACAATGACCTTGGAAACAGAGAGGAGAATTATGGTCCATTTGTCCTGGCTTAAAGAGAGACATCTCAGTGCCCTGCCAGCCACCCTGAAATATGCCTCTCCAACCTATGAAGAAATCTAGGACCCCTGATTCTCAGGAATCTGGTTCTTCAAGAGAAATAGGTCTGCACTGTTGTGGACCTGAAAGAGGCACTACTGTTCAGTGTCCTATTGACAGGGGTTAGTCACCATACCATTGCATTTAAATGGGCCCACCCACTGGGAGTTTACAGAAGGCAACATACCTGGACCAGATTGCACTGGGGTTTCAACACACTAAATATGAACATCTTGTCCTTCCATTAGAGGTTTCCCAGGAAAATAGGTCAAAAAGGCCACTGAGGAACTGCTGTATGAGTTCCAAACCTTAGGTTACAAACTGTTGGCTAAGAAAGCCTAACTTTATTATAAGTTACCTATCTTGGCTACCAGCCAAAGGGAGGCAAAGGAAGTACATCTCAGAGTAGGATTGCTGCCATTCTTCAGATCTCAACTCTAAAGACCAAGAAGGAGATTTGAGTCTTCCTATTTGCAGCTGAATATTGCTCCCTCTGAATACCAGAGTTTGTGGAAATAGCAAGGATTCTTCTGTACACCAGCACAAAGAGKGCTCTAAGCTCCTAATCTATACTGAGACTAAACAAAAGGTAAAAGGGATTTTAACTCAAACATTGGAGCCATAGAAATGCCCTGTAACATACCTGTCCAAATGATTGGATCCTATAGCCAGGACGGTCCAGTCATTTAAGACTTGTGATCGCTACTGCTAATTTAATAAAGGAAAGCGAACAAGTTATCTCTCGGTCAAGATCTTATACTCACAGCACCCCATGACACATTTGAGGCACTTCTCCATGGAAAACCAAAATACTGGCTGTCTAGTGATTGTGACCCAGAACTAAGTTCTCCTCCTGGCCCACCCTCAAGAGTGGTTTGAGAAACCCACCACCATCAATTCAGCTATACTCTGAGCCTCAAGCATTCATCCAAGCCTGTCAGGAGATGAAAAATGAACCTAGGTACACAGGTGCTTCCATAGTTACTTTAACCAAACCATGTACCTCTGCCCAGAGATCACAACTGATTGATCCGAAGCCAGGCTATCAGATAGGGAAAAGAAAAGWGTCCACTACAGTATACAGACCATCAATCAGTACATTTTTTACTACCAACCATGTCCACAGTATGATGTATCCAGAAAGAGGGCTTCTCATGGATACGAAAAATTATATAAGAAAATCKTGACCCTCGTAGAGGCTACCTGGCTGGCTTCCATTACAAATTGCTAACCTCAACTGCTGGGGCWCCCCAAAAGGCGACCTTAAGACCAGTGTGACCTGTTGCTATTCCRATGACGTGCTACAACATGGTATTGCCTGAAACTCTGTAGTAAAGAAGAAACGATGGAGATGTCAGAGGGAAAGATCATTCTTCTAAAAACAACTGTCAGGACTGTTGGGTAGATAASCTTCACCAGGCTACTTATCTGGGGTCCACAAAACATTCTGAGYTGCTCAGATCAAGGTATATTATACATATACTGCCCCAAGTAACTTGGTATGTCTCAGCCAGATACCAGCTTTGTACTGAAGTGAATCTAAAGCMGAGAACTCTTACCCAGGAAGGGGTCCAAAGGAGAGACCAACATTCCCACAAACTCTGGGGAAACCAACTAAACCAATATCCAGTCTGTTGGGGGAAGAAATAATTACTTGCTAGTTTTTAAAGATGCCTTTTCATGATGGGTAGAAGCATTCTCCACCTGGACTCAAACCGCTCAAATGGTAGCTTAAAAACTCCTCCAGGAAGTGGTCCCCTAATTTGGCATCCTCCTAGCAATGGGGTCAGACCATGACCTGAATTTTATAGTCAATATCTCTCAAATAACAGCTAAAGTTTTCAAACTTCATCTTACATATAGACCTCAGTGATGAGAAAAGTAAACAAAATGTTAAACTCTAAAAAAAAAAAAAATAACAAACCTCTCATTAGAATCTAGCAACAATGGAGAGGCAACAATGGAGAGGCCTATTGCCTTACTTTGATTCAGCCTGCTGCAWCCCATATATGGGGTGATTTACCCCCATCCCCCAATAAAATTATGTCGGAAGGACTTCCCTCATTGCTTCCCAGGCTCAGAGACGAAGAGTTGGCAGAACTCTCCAACCATTCCTTTCTCAAGTCACTATAAGCACTTCAGTCCTTCATTGTTGGAATATCTAAGAGATGCAGCTGAGTCCACCACCAGTTTCCCCTTGTTCCAGGCTGATGATACTGTCTGGATCAAGCAGATAACCAAGGAGGAACTAAAATCAACTCAAAAAGGAATCCATATAGTGATTCTAACCACTCCTACAGCTGTGTAGGAGGCTGGCATTAAACCTGGATTCACCACACCCAGGACAAGAAAAGTAGAAGCTATGAATGCTGCCAAATGAGTGTCTCTGAGGACAGATCCATGGAAATTAATATTTAATTGGATCCCCAGGCTGTTCCACTCCCTGGCCCTCTACCTCCTCTTAAGACTTGTGTTTTACACTATAGGTATGAACACAGGGTCATAGTTCAACCACCCTCAGGCCTAGACTGGGAACAGAAGAAAACAGTACAGGGATGGTATTAGCTAGTGTGATGACAGACCAGCAATCTAATATTCCATCTACACACACACATACACACACACACACACACACACACACACACACAGTGTGTGTGATATAAAATTAAAACTTTGAGATAAAAACAGAGTTCATAATTCTATGCTGTCCTGCAGCTGGGCCCCCAGTTACCAGAAAGGGAATTTCCATTTGTAAAACCTGGGGTCATGTCTTAGTCAAGGTTCCTGAACAAACATCATGACCAAGAAGCAAGTTGGGGAGGAAAGGGTTTATTCAGCTTACACTTTCCACATTGCTGCTCATCACTAAAGGAAGTCAGGAYTGGAACTCAAGGTCAGGAAGCAGGAGCTGATGCAGAGGCCATGGAGGGATGGTACTTACTGTCTTGCTTCCCCTGGCTTGCTCAACTTGCTTTCTTACAGAAGAATCCAAGACTACTAGCCCAGGGATGCCACCACCCACAATGGACCCTCCGCACTTGATCACTAATTGAGAAAATGCCCCATAGCTGGATCTCATGGAGGCACTTCCCCCAACTGAAGCTCCATTCCCTGGAATAACTCCAGCCTGTGGCAAGTTGACACACAAAACCAGCGATTTCAGATCATAAAACCGAGGATTCCTGAAAATTTTCTTTAAAAGGATTTTGGCCTTTGGAAAACAGGAAAAAAAAAAAAACGCTGCAGAATCAGGTTCTGTGCCACAGGAATTGACCCTGGGGATAGAGTTAATCACTCCTAGCCAAAAATCTGCCAGGGCTTCTGGTTATGCATAGACATCCAATATAAAGATAGGAACTAACCAGACTGTCAGTCCATTGACTGACAAAACTCATTATTGCTGGGGGGCAGCCCAAATCAATGTTGTGAAGACTTACAAGGGGTTAAAACTTGTCTAATATATGAAACCTTTAATCTAGGCATGTCCCCTTATTCTGATGCCTCATATGTGAATTCATATTGATAACAATATTACTGGACAACTGAGAGAACTTGGTGGGCATATAGTAATGGTTTGACTAAACATGCCTCTTCTTACATTTTCCCAACTAAGTATACTGGTTGNCCCATATATGGGGTGATTTACCCCCATCCCCCAATAAAATTATGTCGGAAGGACTTCCCTCATTGCTTCCCAGGCTCAGAGACGAAGAGTTGGCAGAACTCTCCAACCATTCCTTTCTCAAGTCACTATAAGCACTTCAGTCCTTCATTGTTGGAATATCTAAGAGATGCAGCTGAGTCCACCACCAGTTTCCCCTTGTTCCAGGCTGATGATACTGTCTGGATCAAGCAGATAACCAAGGAGGAACTAAAATCAACTCAAAAAGGAATCCATATAGTGATTCTAACCACTCCTACAGCTGTGTAGGAGGCTGGCATTAAACCTGGATTCACCACACCCAGGACAAGAAAAGTAGAAGCTATGAATGCTGCCAAATGAGTGTCTCTGAGGACAGATCCATGGAAATTAATATTTAATTGGATCCCCAGGCTGTTCCACTCCCTGGCCCTCTACCTCCTCTTAAGACTTGTGTTTTACACTATAGGTATGAACACAGGGTCATAGTTCAACCACCCTCAGGCCTAGACTGGGAACAGAAGAAAACAGTACAGGGATGGTATTAGCTAGTGTGATGACAGACCAGCAATCTAATATTCCATCTACACACACACATACACACACACACACACACACACACACACACACAGTGTGTGTGATATAAAATTAAAACTTTGAGATAAAAACAGAGTTCATAATTCTATGCTGTCCTGCAGCTGGGCCCCCAGTTACCAGAAAGGGAATTTCCATTTGTAAAACCTGGGGTCATGTCTTAGTCAAGGTTCCTGAACAAACATCATGACCAAGAAGCAAGTTGGGGAGGAAAGGGTTTATTCAGCTTACACTTTCCACATTGCTGCTCATCACTAAAGGAAGTCAGGAYTGGAACTCAAGGTCAGGAAGCAGGAGCTGATGCAGAGGCCATGGAGGGATGGTACTTACTGTCTTGCTTCCCCTGGCTTGCTCAACTTGCTTTCTTACAGAAGAATCCAAGACTACTAGCCCAGGGATGCCACCACCCACAATGGACCCTCCGCACTTGATCACTAATTGAGAAAATGCCCCATAGCTGGATCTCATGGAGGCACTTCCCCCAACTGAAGCTCCATTCCCTGGAATAACTCCAGCCTGTGGCAAGTTGACACACAAAACCAGCGATTTCAGATCATAAAACCGAGGATTCCTGAAAATTTTCTTTAAAAGGATTTTGGCCTTTGGAAAACAGGAAAAAAAAAAAAACGCTGCAGAATCAGGTTCTGTGCCACAGGAATTGACCCTGGGGATAGAGTTAATCACTCCTAGCCAAAAATCTGCCAGGGCTTCTGGTTATGCATAGACATCCAATATAAAGATAGGAACTAACCAGACTGTCAGTCCATTGACTGACAAAACTCATTATTGCTGGGGGGCAGCCCAAATCAATGTTGTGAAGACTTACAAGGGGTTAAAACTTGTCTAATATATGAAACCTTTAATCTAGGCATGTCCCCTTATTCTGATGCCTCATATGTGAATTCATATTGATAACAATATTACTGGACAACTGAGAGAACTTGGTGGGCATATAGTAATGGTTTGACTAAACATGCCTCTTCTTACATTTTCCCAACTAAGTATACTGGTTGRTCACAATATGTCACCTTACAACAGCAGTTAGATTCCCTTACAGAAATTATCCTACAAATCTGGAGAGACTTAGACTTACTTCTTATGAGATACAGAAAACTATCTCTAGCTCTGAAAGAAAACCTATTGTTTCTATCCTAATTAATCAACAATAATTTTTAAAAACAATCTTGCCATGGTTTGGAAATATTTACTACCATTTTTTTTATCTTTTGATCCCCCTGGATAACTACTCTTCTGTTGGAACTGGCTGAATTTTAATTCTCGTTCTGATTGGATTAACAGCATCTTAAACTAAAACAGGACCAGTCCATAATTTTACTTATTCAGTAAAATATTCAGTAAAATTCAGACTATTGGGGAATGTAGCAGGGCCCTAGAACTTATTTCAATCAAAGTGCATAGTTCTGGGAAAGTYTCTAAATCTACTAACCTTGTTTTTTGGCTTCTGTAGTTCTGCTTCTGGCTAACTGTTCTTTTTAATTGAAGTATGTCATGGATATGGTTTTTATGCTTAAAAGCTTACACTGAAGAAGACTTTATGCTACACTAGGATCCTAAATGCCCAGTGTAGTCATAGGCCAGCTAATAAAGACTTCTATTGACTTAAATTTATGTCCAATCAGTCTTCTCTGCTGAATACCCCAAATCAGGTAAAAGTCAACTCTTGAGAAAGTGATCACGTCTGCCTATGTTATGCATTACACTCATTTGAAGTTCTGTAAGGCCTTATGGAAAAGAAAAGTGGGAAATCTGATTCTAGGATGTGATCCCTTGTCATTTAATTAAGAGGCTTGAAGGAGATTTTTAAATTCACATCTGTCAGCACATCTTTGTCCAAATCATATCCTTTCTTCCTCCTCTAGATTCCTGCAAGTGAGATTTTAGAGTCTACTAAAATGGCAATAGATACTGGGTTCCGCCATATTGATTCTGCTTATGCATACAAAAATGAAAAGGAAACGGGACAGGCTATTCGAAGCAAGATCGCAGATGGCGTTGTGAAGAGAGAAGACATATTTCTCACTACAAAGGTATTGTGTGTATAGTAGGCTTCCGTATGAATTAACGAACGGTGATATAAAAAAATCTAACATTATAGTATTGCCTTGGTGAAGTGTGTTGTTGGTATGATATTTATCTACACATCACATATAAATCTTAGTTTCATTCACTGAGAAACATAGGCTTCTTACTCTCTAGAAATGTATGGCTTCCAAATCCCTTTCTTTCCTGAGCTCAGGTTCAATGCCGCATAATTCTGTTGGATCTCTTAACTCAGAAATTAATTTGGTCACTTTTAGGTTTTTTATGGCTTGGGTGGCTTAAAAAATCTTGAACATTTAGAATATTAATATTTTTTCCTACTGAAAATAATGGGATATTAGAGTACATCAAATGTTAAATGACATCTATCCAGTTCATGGAAGTTATGTCCAAAGATTATTAAGTATCTATAGCACATTTTGATGATTTATATTAATAAACAAATGCTAATATATTTCCAGGGAATTGGAGGGATGTGATACTTATAAGATTTTCACTTTTGTATATGCTTGGRCTAGGGAGTGGCTCTATTAGGAGGTGTGGCCTTGTTGGAGTAGGTGTGTCACTGTGGGTGTGGGTTTTAATACCATAGTCCTAGTTCCCTGGAAGTCAGTCTTCTCTTAAAGGCCTGCAAATGCAGGTATAGACCTCTCAGCAATTCCTGTACCATGCCAGCCTGAATGCTACCATGCTCCCCCTTTGATAATACTGGACTGAATTTCTGAAGATGTAAGTTAGCATCATTAAATGTTGTCTTTATAAGAATTGCCTTGGTCATGGTGTCTGTTCACAGCAGTAAAACCCTAACTAATACAGAAGTTAGTATCAGGAGTCAGGTATTGCTGTGATAAGCCTGACAGTGCCTTTGTCTGGAAGAATGTGGATTTTGGGACTTTGGATTTGAAAAGCAGTGGAATGTTTTAAGTGGGGCTTTATGGGCTATCATAGTAAGAATAGTAAAGACTTTGTTGCTGAGATTGATTTGAACTGTGCTGACCTGGCCCAAGAGGGTTCAGAGGAGAAAAATTTCAGTATGTGGAATGAGTTGTGGAATTTTGGTGAAGACAATGGATTTCTGCCATTGTGTGAAGAGTCTACCTGAGGCTAAGGTAAAGAGATTTATATTAATTGCATTGAAAAATGAAATCTCAGAAAAAAAACCAGCAGAAACTTTATTCTCTGGTTAAGTCTCATGAAGAGCATTTTGAATAAACATAGCAAGCTTAGAAAGGAAAAATATGAAATATATGGTTCAAGTATTAAAGGGGCACCAGGAAGTGAAATGGAGCTGAATCCTGAGTTCAGGAATATTAAATTGAACTGAGGGAGTGGTAACTATGGGGCAAGTTCCCACACAGCTAAGTGTAGGACCAGGCATCTTAGTACATGCATTTAATTGCAGGAGACTGAGGAAAGCAAATCTCTGAGTTCAAGGTCAGTTTGGGACTAAGTAARTTTTAGATCCAGGCATGGTGGTGCACACCTTTAATCCCAGCATTTAGGAGACAGGCATGAGTTCAAAATCAGTCTGTAGAGCAAGTTCCAGAACAAGTAAGGTTAGGCAATGAAGAAGTTAGAAAACAGAAAGCTGGTGATAATGTAATAGAACAAGGGGGTCATGTTCCAGCTACAGGAAGCAACAGAACTCAGCAGCTTTGATCATTTGGCTCTGGCCTTATAGTCAAGAGAAGAAGAAGACTACTGGGACAATTAAAGATTGTTATCTGGAAGTACAAAATTAGTGGTGATTAAGAAGAGACCAAAAAATAAAAATAGACCCATATTTGTCACCTTGCACAAAGCTCAAGTCCAAGTGGATCCAGGACCTCAACATAAAACCAGATACACTGAATCTAATAGAAGGAGAAAGTGGGAAAGAGCCTTGAACTAATTGGCATGGGGGGGGGCTCATTTAACTGGAAAGTTTCTGTAAGGCAAAGGATATAGTCAATAAGACAAATCAGCAACCTACAGATTGGGAAAAAAATCTTCACTAACCCCACATCCAATAGAGGGCTAATATCCAAAATACATAAAGAACTCAAGAAACTAGTCACCAAAAAACCAAACAACCAATCAAAAAATGAGGTATAAAACTAAACTGAGATTTCACCACTGAGGAATCTCAAATGGCTGAGAAGCACTTAAAGAAATGTTCAAAGTCCTTAGTGATCAGAGAAATGCAAATCAAAATGACCCTGAGATTCCACCTTACACCAATCAGAATAGCTAAGATCAAAACCACAAGTGAAAATACATGYTGGAGATGATGTGGAGAAAGAGGAACACTCCTTTATTGCTGGTGGAATTGCAAACTGGTACAATCACTCTGGAAATCAATCTGGAGGTTCCTCAGAAAAATGGAAATAGATCTACATGAAGACCCAGCTATATCACTCTTGGGAATATATGCAAAAGATGCCCCACCATCCCACAGGGGCATRTGTTCTACTATGTTCATAGCAGCCTTATATGTGATAGCCAGAAACTGGAAACAACCCAGATATCCCACGACAGAAGAATGGATGCAGAAAATGTGGTTCATTTACACAATGGAATACTATACTAGCTATTAAGAACGAGGACATTCTGAGTTTTGCAGGCAAATGGATAGAACTAGAAAATATCATCTGAGTGAGGTAACTCAGACCCATAAGAACAGGCATGGTATGTACTCACTAATAAGTGGATGTTAAAAAGTACAGAGTACTCAAGATACAGGCCACAGAACTCAAAATGGGGAACAAGCTGAAGTGCCCAAGTGAGGACGCCTCAGTCCCACTTGGAAGGGAGAACAAAGCAATCACAAATGGGAAGGGAGAGAGGGACATGGGAGGGAAAGTGGACAGGCGGGGGGGGGGAGTGGAGGGAGAGAGGAACATGGTCTGGTATTGGGTGAGGGAAAAGGACTGAAGCCCTGAGAGACAGAAGAAGAAATAGAAACAGGCAACCTCAGGAGATAGGAGGTTGGGGGAACCCTCCAGAATGCACCAGAGACCTGGGAGGTGAGAGGCTCTCAGGACCCACARGGTGGGGGGAACCTTAGACGAAATGACTGACAGTAGGGAGAGGGGAACTTATAGAGCCCACCTCCAGCAGGTAAACAGAGCATCAATTGAGGGAGAGGGGGTCATCACACAGTCACTATTCTGACCCATAATTGTGCCTCTCTGAAAGAATTATAGGAATGGAAATTGAGAGGATCCTAAGGAAAAGAAGTTCCAGAGACTGACCCAAAGTGGGATCCAGCTCAAGTGGAGATCCTAGKTCTTGACACTATTACTGGGGCTGTGGAGCACTCACAAAAAGGGACGGTGTGTGATAAYACTCCAGAACACCCAAGAAGCAGCTGAAAGAGTCAGATGCAAATATTTGCACCCAACCAATGAACAGAAGCAACTGAYCCCTGTTGTTGAATTARGGAARGCTGAAAGAAGCAGAAGAGAAGGGCAATCCTGTAGGAGRACCATCAGTCTCATTAATCAGGTCCCCCAAAGTCTCTCAAACACTGGACCACCAAACAGGCAGCATACACCAGCTGATATGAGGCCCCCAACACATATACAGTAGAGGACTGCTGGGTCTGTGTTCATTCAGAGATGAAGCACATAACCCTCAAGAGACTGTAGGCCCCAGGGAGTTTAGAGGTCAGGGGGAGTAGGGGTGGGGACATACACATGCAGACAGCAGGTAGGAGGAGGAATGGGRTGTGGAACAGTCAGAGGGTAGATTGGTGGTGGGGGTATAAAATATGGAGTGCAAAAATAATTAATTATTAGTTGATTAATTAATTACTTAAACATAGAGAAAAAGAAGAAGAGATCAGCTTCACTGATGTGAAATCTTCTGRGAAGTGTGGAAATTCCAGTACCATAGAATGATCACCAAGAACAGCAGCAGCAGTGAAATCAACCAGAGCCTAGAGTGCTACAGGGGAAAAGAGCTGGAGTAGTGACCCAAGCCCTTTGAGGAGCCCAGAAGATCATGTGTGGATCCCAGACAGTGGAACAATAAGCTGTAACATCGAAGTTGCCTTAGAGACCCCAAGATGTTCAAGATGCCAGAGCCATGGGATAACTGATGAGGAAAACTGCACAAAGGAGTGGAACTATCCCAGGAGAAAGAAGTTTGTTGCAGTCAACAAAGACAAAGGAGTTAAAGATCTTAAAACTGCTTTGACATCAGACATGGAGATGCAGAATTTGGAGGTTTACCAACTTGTTTCCTGTGTTGCTTTGGGGATTGCAGTTAAGTGATTGGATGAATCTCAGAAGAGACCTTGAACTTAGGACTTTAACATTGTCAAGACTTCTATAGACTATGGAGATTTTGGAAGTTGGACTACATGTAGTTTGCATTATGCTACATTTATTTATGGCACCCACAGACTCATATGTTTGAACAAGCCTATGGGGGCCAGGGAATGGAATGTGATAKTTTATATATGGTTGGGCTAGGGAGTGGCTTTATTAGGAGGTCTGGCCTTGTTGAAGTAGATGTGTCACTGTGGGTGTGGACTTAATACCCTAGTCCAAGCTACCTGGAAGCCAGTCTTCTCTTAGTGGTCTGCAGATGAAGATGTAGACCTCTCAGATCCTCYTGCACCATGCCTGCCTGTGTGCTGTCTTGCTCCTGCCTTAATGACACTGGACTGAACTTCTGAGCCAGTAAGCCAGCCCCAATTAAATGTTGTACTTTTAAAATTTGCCTTGGTTATGCCATCTGTTCACAGTAGAAAAACCCTAAGACAATATGATTCAGAGATTTGAATATTATGTCTTGAAAAATTTTTACATCTTTAGTTGTGTCTTCCCATATAAATTCAACTATTGGTCACAATCAGTGTTCTGAAGTTCACATATATATACAGATCAGATCAAATAGCCCAACTGGAGAGCATATGGTTATCATTTTCTGCTAATTACAAAATTTCCCAATTCTGATTATTTTGAATCTAAGACAACTTCTATTCTTCAATCCTAAAGCTTTGGTGTACCTTCCATCGGCCAGAACTGGTTCAAGTCGGCTTGGAAAGATCACTGCAAAACTTCCAACTAGATTTTGTTGACCTCTTTCTTATTCATAACCCAATGTCAATTAAGGTATGCCATTTGCATCATGTAGCCTAATTAACTTTGTCTATACTATTGATAGATGATRCTGTGCTTCGCTTAGCTCATGGATGTTTACATTTCTGTTTCCAGTAGAATCCTAAGACCACTGCATTGGGTGGGCTGCATGTCTTTGCTGAGATTTCTATAACAACTGCTTTTATTACAGCCATCAGARGAGTTATTTCCAAAAGATGAAAATGGAAAAATATTGTTTGAGACAGTAGATCTCTGTGCCATATGGGAGGTGAGTACCCCAGAAGGTGAGACCCCAGAAGAACTGAAAAGAGAATGTCAGGCCATGATTTCACTTATRAAAATGGAGTGCGCTCCCTTCAGTCTAGGAAGTATCCTGAGTTCACAGGTGTTTCCCTAAAGTACTGGGACAGAAAAGCCTGACTAAGTAGAGAGAAAAAAAGAAGTARAGAATGAAATATAATTGAAAGGTGACTCTGAAATAGCATACATGGGTGTTTTTTGGTTTTTTTTTGTTTGTTTTTTATAAAATCTGTCCCTATATCCTCCTCTCCAACTCCTCCTTACTCACACTGTCCTCTTAACTCATGTGCTCTTTTTTACACCCACTGTGTCCATTTAGTGTGTATGTCCATGACTGGTGTACTCTAAGATGGGCATGCTATCAGAAGCTGCACATGATGAAAATGGATTTTCTCTCCTCTAGCCACCATCAATTGGAAATAGTCCTTCAACTAAGAGTGGGGATCTGTAAGACCTATCTGATCCATGGTGGAATT
>BDUI01002808.1:26188-37389 GCA_002335545.1 Apodemus speciosus | reverse complement strand
GTGTGTGTGTGAACATGCTTACCCACACTAAATCACAGGAGGTCAGAGGACACCTCCATGTAGTCACTTCTCTCTTACTGTGTGGATCCGGGGACCGAACTCATGTCAGTAAGCTTRGCCGTAGGTGCAGTACTGGCTGAGRTACTCCCATCAAGTTTTATTTCAGAGTACTCCTCAACCTTGTCCTACTGAGCAGGATTCAGCGGTGAAGTAGCATCTCTATGGCAACCTTAGGGTCACAGAGAAYGGACTATGGGTTAATTAGTTCACCAACAATCTGGTAGAGTCCTGGTTTAATGAAATTCAACAGATAGCAGAGAGTGGCAAGGCCACTGAAGTTAACAGTACTAACACAGTAGTATTTATTCCACGGGTCATTCTACCTCCATGCACAGTCTTGGTTGAGACATCACAGTTGGACATACAGGCACTCCCCAATCTGGCACTGATAATTCAGCAGCTGCCACCTTGAATAACCTCTACCTCTGAGTCGCCAGCTGGAAATCCCAGTCCCTTGTCTGAGTATAGGTTGCATGCTGTCCCCTGGTGGTTGAGTGTAGACACACAGCTTCCTCTGATCCAGCTTYCTCAAAGACTGGATGGAGATGGGGGARGCGCYTCCCCTCCACCTCCTCACCCCACTACCCCACCACCACTCTCCCTTCACCCACAGGATGTGGCAAATGCCAAGGGGTCTCACATGCCAAATCTTCTCAAAAWGGTTGAAGGGTCTTTTTATTTSTCCCTGGGATGTTCTTGCTAGAAAGGTGTGCCACTTCCACACCCGAGGGACTGGTTAGTAAGYCCTGGAGCTGAGACTAGACTATAGACCTTCCAGTTCTCTGCTACATGGGCATTCTACCTCTTTGCRCCATCCTAGAAACTGCAATTGCCCTGCTTCAGTGTAGGACTACCAGGCACGGGGGTTGGGGGTGGGGGGAAAGGGCTGTTGCCATAACAACCAAAAAGCACAGCTTTATCCAAGACAGGATGAATTTCTCGGACTTTCATACTTCTCTAAGGAGGGGCTAGTAATCACTCTCGGTTAATCTTTATTCCTTTGTAAACATAACTTCGAGATGAAGACACTGACAACGCAGCTAAACAAGCCTTTGCTGGGCTCCAGCATCCCTGCGTGTTCTTTTGGAGAATATGATTGCCACAGGGACAGGGTCCCTAGGGGAGCAGTTCTGTTTGAAGGCTGCAGTGAGGGTCTCCGGGCAGCAGAACAGCAGGGGGCACAGTGTCTGTGGTGAGAGAATGAAGAGAAGGCAGGAGGGAGCCCAGGCAGCCAGGGCTGGGTCTGCAGCTTCCACAGACTTCATTATTGTTCAGCAGGCTGGCGCGGCCACACTGTGTCTTGGCTGGACAGGGCAATTAACAGCTCCCCACGATCCTAATGAGTAGCTTTCTTGAGGTTTAAGCTGCCTGTGGAGTTTCCCAAGGGAACTTGCTTCTGGAAGCCAGTTCCTCAGAAGTGGCCTCCCCTGGGTGCGCCCGGTCCAGGGCTACTGGATTTGGCTAGTTGGTTGGAGGTTGAGACTTCAGGATCCATGACCAGCTTGTGATTGTCACCAACAGCACCATTCAGCTCTAACATTTTCAGTGGGACCAGACAGCCTTTCTGGGGCAGCTAGGAAGTTTTTTTCTGAGACCCTCTCTCCACAAAGATCCACCATGCTTTGTCCCTCACTCACCTGAGAATGGATACAAAACTCAAGACAGGATTTGTATCTGCCCAAGACCCAAACCGCCGCCCTAGACCCAAAACCCTATATCAGAATCTGAGCCAATCTGACTGTCTCCTACAGAACTTCAACTTGAGATGAAGGGAAAAATCTGTTCCTGGGCAGTAGCTAGAATATTGGGAACAGAAGATAAGAGAAGCCATGTCTGAAAGGCAGAGAAAGGGGGTCTCTAATTGGCCACTGGCAAGCATGCAGAGCTTCCTCAGCACATACCTGTTCCCTGAAACAGTCTGACTGGAAGGACCCCACACACACCTTCACATCAGCACAGTGGGCAGTGGTGAGTTGTCATCTAACTGAATCAAACCAGAAGGCTCCACTTTGTCCTCACCCGAGATCCAGCATAGTTCAAAAAACACCTTCAAATCTTTGTTTGCTTTTGTCTGTGAAGCAACAGGATTAAGCCAGAGAAACAACCAATTCCTAAAGAGAGACCGATCTTCTCTGAAATTCCATTCTTTGGAGTCCCAAGCAGTAGCCAGAAAGACATGTTTCTTCAATCCTAAGACCACAACAGAGGGGCAGAGACCAGTGCCTTCCTCCTTCCCAGAGGCACAACCCCTAGTCTGCATATTTTAGTGTGGTTTGCAAGGTGTGGTCCGCCACTACCTTCTGCATGAAGCTGCAGCCACACGGTTGCTTCTGAGGTACTGTTTCCTGCACCCATAGTTTTTGCTCCTCAAATTCTTCCTATCCCTAGCTGTGTAGCCAGCTCCACCCCAACCTTCAGTTACCATGTGCTCCAGGATTCTCCAGGATCTTTACAAGATATAGATATTGGCTCTGATTACTGAAGGTTCTGGGACAGCTTTCAGATAGAAGAGTTTACTGCCTTTCAGTGAGTTCAAGAGAGGGTTGCCCAGGAATTCTGTCTTTCTAGAGTAGTTCTCAATTAGAGTTGATTTCCCACCCTGAGGCAGGGAACACTGACACCTTGTGGTGGGATGCTGCAAGTGTTCACTGGGTGGAGCCCTAAAGATGCTATAAACATTCTGCGATGCGTGCCAGGCCACTCTTTCCATCCCAGTAGAGAATGGACAAACCCTAATGTCCATAGTGCCACAGTTCAAAGCTGAGAAGCTCAGCACTAGAAGTCTTCTGTCATCATGTCTCGGTTCCAGTGACACACAGCCTCTAAATCTCRGTTCAATTGGAGGAAAACTTGATTGGACCAACTTGAGTACTTATTCACATCAAGACCTATCAGGCATGGCCAGAAGGGACAAGTAGGCTTGAAGTGAGGGTAGGCTTGAAGTGAGGGTACTGTCTCTCCTATTTTAAATATTCCTTTTAAAAAATGACTTCTGTCCCATACAATGGGTCCCAAGTCATTGAGGTCAAAAGACAGATTAACCCCTGCTAGTCTGCCTCCCTACTCTATTAGGTGAGGACATCTCCTGCCTTTTGGGTCACCATTAAGTCTGGCATGTTTGGTTTCACCGCATTTTGGCTTGTTGCTTCATGTGTCCATCTCTCCCAAAAGACTTTGACCTATGTGGATCAAAAGCAGGTCTTACTTAGCCCTACTAAAACCCAGGTCAGTGTTCTGGTTACTTAACATAACGTTACTACATGGTAAACACCCCCAAACTTAGTCATTCCCAACAGAAGGCTTTTCCCTTGATGACTGTGTGAGTCATAATGTTTCACACCATCCTTTGTCAGTGACTTGGGGGGTTCAACTAGCGAAGGACCTGGGCAGGAAGGTCTAGGTCAACATAGCTAGACCTCAGTGGGAGAAACTGGCTGGAATCATATTCATCCTTCTGCTTAGCCCTCAAGTCTTCTCCACATGATCTCACCAGGAAGGTTGGCAGATCAGAGCTCAGAATGAAAATGTTTCAAGGAGATGTAGGTAGAAACTGAAAGCTGGTGAAGACCTTCTGGAAGTTCCTGGGTATCATGCCAGCTGCGTCCTGTGGGCTAAGCAAGTCCCTAAGAATAACCATATTGAAGGGAACAGAGATTAGAACACTTCTCACACGAGGAGCAGCATGTAAGAGCAGAAAAGAAACTGATGGTTGTGTCCTTGAGGAGTCTCACACAGCCTGGCATAGTACCTATAAATATATAACAGACAAATTTACTAATGGGAAAGCGTATTAGACCTACTACATTTACCCAGTTAACAGAATAGTTAAATTAAAAAAATATTCTTATTAAAATTTCTTTCACAGCTATCAAATACTATAAAGAGAAAACTTAAGTCTAACTTATACAGGAATGGCTGCCTTTGCCACTCTCCCCTTCCACACAGAGGGCAGTGATAGACATCACTAATTGACTACAGCTCTTTCCCCTCTGATGTTGCACTCGCTCACACAATCCTTCTCAACACAGCACTCTACTACTCTTCTACTACTAATCGATCGAAGTTGACAAGAGACTTGTGATACCAACTGATTGCTTAAAATGTACTGCAAAGGCTCCTGTGTCTGAACACTCTATCCTTAGATGGTAGCATTGTTTGGGGGAGGTGGTCGAATCTTTGGGACATGGGCCCATGCTGGCAGAAGTAGCTCACTAGTTGACAGAGCATTGAGGGCTGAACTTGCCACCAAGATGTAAGGAACTTCAGCCACAAGCTCCTGATTTCATAACCTTGGCCATGCCGGCCCTGTCCTGCACAAAGCTTCTAAAGCTGTGACTGAAGCCAAACCTTTCCTCTTTAAGTTGTTCTGTCAGATATTCTGTCACAGATGAGAAAAGTGCTTACTGTACTGGTGTTGCCTACATTCCTACTATCTTTTTTTTTCCCCCGAGACAGGGTTTCTCTGTATAGCCCTGGCTGTCCTAGAACTTGCTCTGTAGACCAAGCTGGCCTCGAACTCAGAAATCCACCTGCCTCTGCCTCCCAAGTACTGAGATTAAAGGCGTGTGCCACCACTGCCCAGTTCATTCCTACTATCAAGCCTTCCTTGCAAGGCCCAGGCTTTCGATTTCTTTAAACAGATTCATACATATACACAGGCTGCTTCTTCCTTCCTTCCTTCCTTCCTTCCTTCCTTCCTTCCTTCCTTTCTTCCTTCCTTCCTCTCTTCCTTCCTTTCTTCCTTCCTTCCTCTCTTCCTTCCTTTCTTCCTTCCGTCCTCTCTTCCTTCCTTTCTTAGGGAAAATAAAGTGGAAGCCCTAAGAAAGATGAAATGTCAGACACTGTCTTTCTCCAAAATCTGATTTTGGAATTGATTATGACAGGTTGTTTTACTATCATGGATTACTTGAGAAGAAAACAGCCGCATGCAAGAGTAGTCACGGGCTTGAGAGATGACTCAGCAGTTAAGAGCACCGACTGCTCTTCCAGAGGTCCTGAGTTCAATTCCCAGCAATCACATGGTGGCTCACAACCATCTCAACCAATGGGTTCTGATGCCCTCTTCTGATGTGTCTGTATACATAAAATAAATAAACAAATCTTAAAAAAAAAAAAAAGAGTAGTCATGTGGCATCTCATAAAGGAGAGACTACCTCAACGTGGTTTCCTCATGAAAACTCCAACTTCATGGTGAGACAAGATAAAACTTGTTCAGTTGCAAGTGGGTTATCATCTGCCTCCATTCTCACCACACACACACAAATGCACAGGCACACACACCCCTCCATGCTCACTGCTCACCCCGAGTCTGCTTGATATCCAACTGTAAAGAGAATTTAGGAAACGGATATATGCCTGTGCTCAAGTTCATGTGTGTGTGTGTGTGTGTGTGTGTGTGTGTGTGTGTGTGTGTGGTCTGTGTCTGTACATCTCTATGTGTTATAGTGCATACACCTGCATGGATATATATATACATATATATGTATATATATCCATCCACATGTGTGCAAATACATATTGAGGTTGATACCAAATGTCTTTGCTATTGTTCTACAGCTTATCCTTTTGGGGGGAAGAGTCTCTCCCTGAACACAGAACTCACTGATTGGCCACACTACAGCCACTGAGCTTCAGTGAGGTTTCTATCTCTGATCCCTCAGCACCAGAGTTGAAAACCACACCTAGATTTTTGTTGTTGGTGATGATGGTTGTTCATTTTGTTTTGTTTTGAGACAAGACTTGTTTTTGTRGTCCTGGCTGTCTGGGAACTGGCTCTATAGACCAGGCTGGCCTTGAACTCAGATTGRCCTGCCTCTATATCTCTATATTTAGGGGATTAAAGACACATGTCACCACCACACAGCTTTTACATCAATGCTAGGGATCCAAAGTCAGATCTTGATGCTCAAAGGGAAGGGACTTTACTCACCATGCCATCTCCCCTCCCCAACACCCCCCCCCCGTAAATACAGATTAACTACACAACAAAAGTCCTAAAAAAACCGGGCGGTGGTGGCGCACGCCTGTAATCCCAGCACTTGGGAGGCAGAGGCAGGCGGATTTCTGAGTTTGAGGCCAGCCTGGTCTACAGAGTTCCAGGACAGCCAGGGCTACACAGAGAAACCCTGTCTCGAAAAAACCAACCAAACAAACAAACAAAAAAAAAGTCCTAAAAAAAAAAAAAAGAGGGAAGAGATAGACATACCCTTACACAATCAGCAACTTTCTGTATCTGACACTGGGTGATCCCAGGAAATGCCTCTAGCCCTTTCTAGACCCTGGAATTCCATTCCTGCCTTCAAGCAAGAAAAAAGTTAG
This sequence comes from Apodemus speciosus, assembly GCA_002335545.1. Taxonomy (NCBI): domain Eukaryota; kingdom Metazoa; phylum Chordata; class Mammalia; order Rodentia; family Muridae; genus Apodemus; species Apodemus speciosus. The sequence goes on along the minus strand of BDUI01002808.1, from coordinate 31,011 downwards.
ACTGGAAAAAAACTAGAAGGGGTTGAGGAGATCAAAGATAGCTAACAGCCTCTGGATTTGTCCAGGGTTACAATGCCTTAGGGGTGCCCCTTGTTGTACAGGTTACTGTGCATTTTCCGGGTGCATCTGTGTGTGTTGTGGAAGAAATAACAAGGGTGACACTGGGGTCAAATGCAGTGATGCCTGAGAAACTGGGTGACCCCTCTTCACCACTGTGCATGGAGACGGGGCCAAAGGTGACATGGAACAGGTTGACAATTAGCTCTCCAGATGTCAGTCTTCTGATTGTCTCCAATGTGAGTGACCTATACAGACCTTCTCTATAAGGCAGGGCCAGCGTACTACTGACCAGAACTGGGCTCCATGCCATCTGCTTGGCAAACTTCACTCAGACTGCACTGTAACCCACCCACACACAGGATTTTCTAAAAAGATTTTTATCTGTTTATGTGTGCATAAATGTCAGTCAGTCTTGTGTCTGTGTCTGTCTGTGTGAGTGCATGCATGTGTGTGGAGGGGTATGAGATTCTCTAGAAGCTAGGGATGCATTTCTGCCGACACATATTTGGGGGATACCCAGCTGGTAACCTGGATGGTGGGATCTGAACCCCAAACCTCACTACTGTGCCACAAACACTCTTAAGTGGTGAGCCATCTCTTCAGCTCCCACACTCAGGCTTTTGCAAGAATTCTACAATGAAAGCATGAGGAGGAAATACTGCTTTGTGTTGCATACAAGGAAATAGAGACGTGAGGTTATGTAAGTGATCTAAATCTTCCCAGGTAATAGGTAGCAGACCCGAGACCCAAAGCCACAGAATCTGGCTCCAATAGCTTGGACCACCAGGCTATCCTACATCTCTAAAAAGGCAGATAATTAAAAAGGGGTCTTTCTCCCTGTGCATCTTACACCTTGCAAAAGGATTTTCACCCTGTGCTGCATGGGAATACTGAAGCAGAGCTGTTGAAAATACTGGCAAAATTCAACTTCAACATCCTTGTGTTGAGTGAAGAAAGAAGAAAAAGGATACTTTGTGATATCACTGCCTAATGTYTCTTCTTTCCTTTCTTTCTTTTTACTTTTTGAAACTGTCTCACTCCATAACCTAAACTGGCCTAGAACTCATCACTGTGTAGCCCAGACTGGCCTCAGACTTGAGACAATCCTCATGTCTCTACTTCCCTAAGGGCTGACAGGCTCAGCCATCTTGTCAACTCACTTACATACAGTTTTGTAGCACACAAAACGTACATAGAAGTGCTTACTAGTGCAGATAGAGCCAGCACCAAGACATTCCTGGGAATGAGGAGCATCACCTTCACGATTCACCTTTGAGCAGGAGAATGTACTATGATTTGAATGTGAACTGACCCCTGCATGCTCATATGTTTGTATACACTTGGTCCTAGGTGGTGCTCCTATTTAAAATGATTATGGAACCTTAGGAGGTGAAGCCTTGCTGGACAGGGTAGGCAGGCCTCGGGATTTACAGCTGGGCTCTATTTCCTATCTCTGGAGATGTGGGGCATCCCAGCCACAAGCTCTGCCACCATGAACTCTACCTTCCCAATCTCTATGGAATGGACCTCCTCGAACTCTGAACCAGTAGAAACCTCCCCTCTCCCAATTACAGTGGTAAGAAAAGCATCATACAGAGAGACTCACAAAAGGCTTCTAGGATCTCTATAATTTTAGGTCAAGCTGGATGGTAGGAGCATGAATATCTAGCAAACCTCTCTTTAATCCTTTCTGTATGACTGGAAATACTAATTTGGAAAATAATTTTCTAATATTAGCAACCCAGTGTTGATTTGACATCCAGTTCATTGTCTCTTGGTTTATGTGGGTTCCATTCTTGCTATCAAGATGTAGTGATACACACTTGTAATTCCAGCATCCAGGAATTGGCTCAGCACCCAGCCATGACTCTAGAGAGTCACAGATTAGAGGCCAGTACAGACTACATGAAAATACCTTGCCTTGAAAATAAATAATTAGCCTGGCAGTAGTGGCACACTCCTTTGGTCCCAGCACTGGGGAGACAAAGGCAGGTGGATCTCTGAGTGTGAAGCCATTCTGGTCTACAGAGTGAGTCACACAAACCCTATCTTGAAAAACAAAACAAAACAAAAAAAAACAAAACAAGCAAACAAAAAACAAAAAGAAAGAAAGAAAAAACTCAAATTGACTTAGTGAAGGTTGACCCTGTGATTTAACTGAAGTCTATCAAATACAACACTTTGAATAGATACATTGTATCATATGTGTCCTCTAAAATTAACAAAGCTATTTTGTTGAAAGTGTAGAGAAGGGGACCTAGGTAACAGAAGAGTATATGAGCAAAAGTGGGTAAAAATGTGTCAGTATGATACCTAAACAAGTGCGGAGTCTGTGTGAGAAACAAAGCAACAGGGTGGGGCAGGAAGCTTCAGACAGGCAAGGGAGGCTGGAAGTCTCAGCAGGTAGGCAGCTGTGGAAGACTTGAAAACAGGGCTTTAGGGGATAGAGTGTCAGGGAAAGTTAGGGGCCAGAAAGAGTCTCTGTCTCTGTCTCTGTCTCTGTCTCTGTCTCTGTCTCTCTGTCTCTCTCTCTCTCCCTCCCTCCCTCCCTCCCCCTCCCTCCCTCTCTTTCTTCCCCCTCTCTCTGTTTCTCTGTTTCTCTCCCTTTCCCTTTCTCTCTCTCCCTTCTCCCTGCCCTCTCCCCTTCCTCCCCCCTCATAAACACATGTGCACACACAGTAAGTGTGGTGTTACATCTCTTTCACAACCTATTAGCCTCATTCCTGTGTCTCCCTCTGATCTACCTGGCTTAAATGTGGAATTTCAGACTATATGAGGAAAGGCTGTGGGAGGGGTAAAGTCATCTTGGTTCATAGTTCCAAAGAGTTCAATCCTGGTCACTTAGTTTCATGTGTTTGGGCAGAGCATCATGTCAGTGGAAATGTGGCAAAGGAGATTCTTCATTCCCTAGAAGACAACAGATAGAGATATAGTTAAGTCAGGAATAACCTTCAAGATCCCAGTAACCTACTTCTAACAGGTCAGCCTCGCAAATGTTTCACAAATTCCTAAAATACCACCACAACTGTGGACCAAGCTTTCAATACACAAGCCTCTGTGTGACATTTTATATTCAAACTTTAATATATTCTCTTAGAAATCAGGTCCAGGAGAGCTAGAGGAAAGGACAGTAGCTTGCAGAGATGGAGCCAGAGAAATCCAACTGTTTATTGAGAATATGTAGCTAGTGTGCTTTTTGCCTCTGCTCAAGGTTTCTCTCAGATCCACTTGAAACCCTGACACAATGGGCTCTGCCCACCCTACCAAGAGCTTCAGTTATTAAGCACTGGTCAGTGCTGACATCCAGTGGTCACAGAGAGTTATCTGCTTGAAGCTTTACATCTCTCTCCCAGAATTTGCAGGTGTTCACATAAGGAAGGAGCGAGAGCCACTAATGCTGTTCCCTTTGGAGAACCTGCATACCTATAGCCCAAAGCCAGAGAGCCCAGGCCTATGCCTTGTCAGTTTGCAAGGTATATGAATTCACAGAACACATGGGGTCACTGCTGACAAGGGAGTGAGCTTGCAAATAATAAACATAACCCGCTATGGGGCCCTTGTAAAAGTTACACTCATTGTGGACTTAGAAACCCTGATTCAGGATCTGAGGCTATGCCAATCAAATCACTTCATTGTCTGGGACACAGCTAATGCACCTGTACCACCAGCCTCAGGGCATGCCAAATTAGAATGCACAAAAAGTGCATCGTAAAGGGTGAAAAACTGAACTGTGGGGCTGCTGGGATGAGGGTGCAGGGATGAGGGTCCTGGTTGTCGGGGCTGGACAAAATGGAGCTTGGAAAGAGATACTTAGAAATACTGTGATTCCTGGGGCTTGGCAATATGACGCATAACACATCGAGTTTCTAGGATTATATTTATGGACACCAAGAGTCCCACATTTTGTAGGACTGTCCCCATTTCAAGTACACAGACTGCTCACTCTGTCCCGGTTTTTTTCTTTGTTGGGACTCTCTCCATTCAAGGTTTTCTAAATTGTATTGTTGGTATCCTGCTGTCCCATAGATACATTGATTGCTTAGAACAAATCTTATTCATCCTGATCATGACAAGATCCTCAAACAGAACCAGCATGTGGTGACCATTCAGCAAATGCTTATTAAATGGCATTGAACAGAATCCGGTGATTGAAGAGCTGTCAGTCTGTGTGGTCTGCTTTCACTCTGCAATAGTCATAGCACTTGAATTTAGAACTTTGTTTCTAATAAGTTCATGTGTCCGGTGTTAGAATTCTCTCCATTTCATAGGTGAGAAGATAAACCCTCGGACAGGCTCAGTGGTTTACCTGATACCATGTGACTGCAAAGGTACAAAACCAGCCCAATTCAATGTTCCCTATCCCAGCCTACACTCCTCCATGTAAGCCCAATTATTCCTCCTCCCCAGCTTAGTGCTCCCCAAGGACAGGCATGCCAAAGTCGAATGAAAGGCAACAGAGCAAAGACTGCAACTTGAAAGTCTTCAGAACAAAGTGGCTATGAAATATCCCAAAGTTGTCCTTGAACACATTCACTTCTGTGTGATCTAAATACATACAAAGTATCTGAATGCATTGCAACAATGTTTCCTTCCTGGGCAAAGGTCTTCTTCTTCTTCTTCTTCTTCTTCTTCTTCTTCTTCTTCTTCTTCTTCTTCTTCTTCTTCTTCTTCTTCTTCCTCCTCCTCCTCCTCCTCCTCCTCCTTTCCTTACTTTTTTAATGATTTATTTATTTTTATTTATGAATACACTATAGCTGTCTCCA
>BDUI01002807.1:99911-111673 GCA_002335545.1 Apodemus speciosus | reverse complement strand
AGCCCAGGTTTTACACCTTATGTTAGGGAAAGGAGCCCAGCTCTCCAAGGTGCTGCTCTCTCTGAGCGTCCTGGGTCAGAGGTCTTTCCTCAATAAGTAGACTGACAGGAGTGTGGAGCTGGAATGAGCCCAGCTCTTCTGAGAAAGCTACAGACCCAGAGAAGGGCCGCAGCACACCACAGGTGAACTCAAGTGTGTTGGTAGTATATGTTATTTTCTTTTCTTTGCCCTTTTTAAAAAAAAGCACTCTTATTTTATAGTTAGTTCAGGCTGGCGCAGAATTGTGGCCTAACGGCATGTTCAACTTTTAAAGACAGGGAGGGTCTCACTGTGTAGTCCTGGTTGGCCTGGAACTTGCTCTGTAGGCCAAGCTGGTGTCCCATAGAGCATATATTTCTAGTATGTCTCTTCCTCAGATTGTTTGAGTTCTGTGATGGGGTGGGGTAGGGGCTCTGGGACCCTTTTCTCCACAGCTTTCTGGCCTCTAAGGAAGCTAATTCTTCCAGTTTCTCCTCTCTACTTTGAGGGCTTTCTCTGGAGTTGATCAGGTTGTATTCTTCAGTGGGACTGAACCCTTTCTTCCAGAAAAACTCCTAGCCATCCTCAGAACCAGAGCAACCTAAGAATCTGATCTGTTCTTCACCAGTGTCTTCCCTGACATCAAGGCTGGTTGAGTTCCCATGAGATGTCACACTCAGGCAGACTTCCCTGATATGGCCAAGGCCACACGATGTTGGCAGAGGGGCCTGATACCTGCATCCCGTGGCTAGTGCTAGGGAGGCACAGGGGCCATTTCACTCTCGTGGTAGCTAATGGGGGCAGGGGCGTCTGAGGGCTGGAAAGAACCAGAAAGCCTGGCTTTTGCCCACTGGGCTCTGCTCATGCTGGTACCTGGTGCTGGCTTGAGGAAGTGTGCAAACATGAGCTGACTCAGAGCCTCAGGGGTCTTCCTTTGTGAGCTGAGGGCCAGAGAGGCTTTGCTGTCAAGCAGCAGTGGCCCGGCAGGAGCAGCTGCTTCCTGGCACTTGGGAGTCATGGCTGACGTGAGAAGTGCCTCAGGTGTGGTTCACCGAAGCCCAGAGCTGTACTCCCRAACGAACACTGCACTTCTTTGCCTGCTGCTGTCCTGCAGAGCTGTGGGGACCCAGAGCCACACCCAGAGTATGCAAACACTGACACAACAGAGGTCAGCTCTGATTGCACAGCAGTTTATTTCTAACTATCCAGTGATGTGACCTGGGTCGCCCCACCCCCAGTTCAGCAGTGAGGGGGAGGGGAGGCAAGAGGGATGCGCCTGAAGAGCTCAAGCTTCTCTCCAGCTCGGAGCCCAGGGGTCTTTGAACAATGGCTCCTCGCCAGTCTCCCTAAATCTCAATGGAAAACTAGGGCTTCCAAAAGCCTCCACTGTCAGAGAAGAAAGCCAGGCCAGTGAGGAGAGCCTTCAGCTCCCCTGGGTGGAAGCAGAGCAACTCTCCCACTCACCAGCCTGCACTACCATGGCTCTCAAGCAGGGCCACAGCCCCCAAGCGAGGCCTGTCCCACCACCACTGCACATGATGGCGCCTGCCTCCCRATTCTGAAACGGGGTGGACAGGTGGGAAGGCAGGATGGAGAAGCAGGCTCACCAGAAGGCCCTTTCCTCCCACGGGCTCTCAGTGCCTGTGTTCCCATGCGCATTCAGTTAACAGTCTGCCGCTTGGACCAGGTTCCCTGGACACATGCCAGCAGAGAAAACAAGCTGCTATTTCTGAAGAGATGGGGAGGACCCAGTCTCCACATGGTATCTTAGGAGCCCGGCGGGTGGTGGACAGTACTGGATGCTCCTGTTTGAGCAGCTGACCTCTGCCACTCGTACCTCAGCTCAGGAAGGAGGGGTCAGGAAAGCAGCAGCTGTGTGGCCCCAGCCTACCATGGGCACGTGGACCCGTAGGTTTTAAGAAGGCCCTCTGCTCAGTCTCTTGGCATCTACTGCACAAAAAGAAATCTGCACACCAAGCCCCTCAGCCTGTCAAAGACATGGCTGTTTGGAGGGACCCTGTGACCACAGCACTGCAGGAAGCAGGCCGCAGGTTCCAAGACCTGGCTCATATACACTGGAGGGATGGCCCACCAGGGTGGCAGGATCTGGCCTACCCACTGGCTAAAGTGCCCGAGACCCAGGGGCGCCCGAGCTCTCCCCACCCTGAAATATTAGCTTCTGAAGTAGTGTGCCCGCTGGCCTGTCCCTGGCTTAGACCTGAAACTCATAGCGCAGCTGGGCGGCATCTTGTACCATTTGTGCCTCTGCCTCCACACACAACAGGACAGCAAGTCTGAGGAGGTGGCGGCGGCAGTCTGTGTCTCAGGAAAACATCTGAGAAARGAAAAGCATCCAGCACTTTGCCCCCTGGCCAGTGGCTCTGAAGGGCTAGGCAGTCTCCCAGGGCGCGAAGCCTACATCCTCCAGCAAGAGGCAGAGGCACCTCCTGGTGCTCAGACCTGGTACAGCAACATTCTCAAAGCTCTGGAAAGTTCGCTTCAGGTCTCAGCTAGGAGGAGGCGGCCACGGATGATGGACCAGGGACAGACCTGGAGACAAGGGGCCAACTGAGTGATACCCTGATTCTTCATCTCAAAGATGGAACCTACATTCTGAGAAAAAGAACAACCCAGCCTGAACGTAGCCCCTTAACCCCAAAATTACGCAAGGCCACAGAGCAGCTCCAGATCTAGGGCTTTGCCAAGGAGAAGTGCATGCTTCTGACTGCTCCAGCTTCTGCAGCACAGTGAGGAGGCAGGGCCTGAGAGGCCTGGTYGTCCTTCCCAACATCAGAACCACGATACCTGAGGTCAGAAACACCTGCAGCAAGGCCTGCTGTGTCACCATTGTGAGTCAGTGGGGGACTAGGGCCACAGATGGGCAGAGGACAGCACTCATACAAGAGCAGATGAGGACATCAGGCAACAACCATTGCCTGTAGTCTGATCCAGCACCTTGTCCTGTGACATGCATGGGTGTGTGTTTCTGTGACCCAAAGTCTCTGGATGCCAAGTAGCCAGCGTGGGGAGTACTGTCCCAGTGTCTTGGAGAGCTGGGGCTCTGGCATGGAGGGCAGAGGACCCAAGCTCCAGAATCTGGTAAAAGACAGAGCTGGGCTCTGACCAGCAGCTGGGGGGAGGGAGTGTCACGTTACAGGATCTAGGAAGAAGCCTCTGGGGACACAGGACAAGAGTGAGAGAGGAGGCAGTGGGAGAGAGGAGAGGGGACATGGAAGTGACTCCCACACGTGGGGAAGGCGCCTCCAAGGACCCCGTGCTTCCATCTTGTCTCTTCTGAGAACATTCCAAACGCAGGGGAGGGTGAACACCTTTCTTGGAAGCCTGCGGCTGACCTCTGCTGGGCACAGTGTAAACATTTTCATTGTGCCCACAGGAGGGCACAGGTGCCTTCCCAAAGGCAGGCTGGAAGTGCCAGCTCCATGTCAAGAAAATCAAAGTACTTCAGCCTCTCTCTGAGGGAGTGTCAGACAGAACAGGAACTGTGAGGCCTCAGAGTCTCTTGGCTTTGGTACCAGGTCGAGGTTACTGCTGCTAACACCAAGGCACCGTGACATTCCGAGACACATGGCGGACGTCCCTGCCAGCAGCCGCTCCAGGTGTGAGGAGGGCCTAGCCCAGGCATGCTGCGAGGTGAGCAAGGAGCCTCCCAAAGCTCGCTGTAGTCGGGCAGAGAAGCAGGAAGGAGGCTGCCGCCCTCTGCAGGCCCGCCCAGAAACACGGGTGAGTGGAGGCCTGTCACGGTTCTGAAGCCAGCATGCTCCAAAGGCCTGAGGCTTCCCAGCTAAGGCTAGCCCTTGACCTACCAGCTTGTGTCCTGAGGAGGCTGGGTGAGGCACTGGGCTCAGAACAACTCCTGCTCGTCATCCTCAGAGCCCGACGGCCCCTGACGGACCTCCTCGTACCACTTGTTGGTGAGGCTCTTCATCTGGATGCGTCCGTGGTGGAGGTCCTGCAGGGAGATATGTCGGAAGCCTGTCAGTGGGCCAGGGAGCCGGTCAGGCAACGCCGAGGCTGCCATGACCAGAGGCTGGAGCTAACAGGAGGTCTACTGACAAGTGACGGGTGGASGGAGAAAACTCATGTCAGAGGCTAGGCCTTCAGACTCAGAAGTCTGGGCTCTGCGCTGGCTCTGCAGTATGTTGCCTAGTGTGTGTGTGTTCCTTTCCCTGGGCCTCAGTCTCCCCAGCTGTCAAGTGAGATGACATGTTCTGCTGCTTACCTGTTAAAGGACACGGTGCTCGCGTGGTTAGGAGGTGCTGTTGGGAGCCCCGCCCACCCCAGGCAGAAGGGACACAGCGGCAGACGCCCACCCCTCCCCCATGGTGTGTAGGGAAGGAGAAGCAGCAGGGCAGAAGCGGGCTGCTTCCCACCTGGCCCCCTGGGCTGGGGAGGCAAGGGATCCCTGGGGGGCCCACCTCCTGTGTCAGCCGCCGGGTGAAGAAGGGGTTCAGGTACTTGGCATCCAGCCACATAAAGCCTTTGAGATCCTGCTGTCTGATGTAGTGAGCTTCGTACTCTTCCTCCGTGAGCTCAGACAGGTGTTCTGACTCGATGGCGTTACCCTGTATAACAGAGCTGGCTGTCGGCGTCAGCAAACACTTCCCTGGGAACCCAATCTGCCCTCCTCCCAGAAAGCTGCCCTAACACACTCTACTCCAGCACATGTGATCACAGGCACAGACCTTCCGGGATCCCAAAGCCTACCCTTAGCAGGGTGGTCCAGTGACAAGCATGACCATGAGAGTGTGAAGCGGCAAGGCCCCGTGGCCTGTGCCTGCAGTGCGGAGAAAGTGGAAGAGGTGCCTGGTCAGTCTCTGGGGTCCGAGAAGCCGGAAGGGGACACACATTTCAGCCTCAGCTGCAATTTCTGCAATGACAGGTCAGTGGCAGGCCACCAAACCTGCATGTGCCGCTGCTGGTCTGGGAAACCTATTGTGAAGACCTGGGGAGAGCCTGGTGTCTGGGAGGGCAGGCTCAGCCTGGGGCCCTTCTTATGTCTCAGAGGTCTTCTCACCGGCAGCTCCCTGCACATTCTAACAGCCTTGGCCACAACAGTGTGTTTATCATCCCCCACTGGGCTGCAAAGGCTCATGTCTGTCAGCTCCTAGCACTTGGGAACCGGAGGAAACAAGACTGCCAGGCAGCCGGAGCCACACCAGAGTTGAGCCAGGCAGCCAGAGCTACACCAGTCGAGCCCTGCTTAGTCTACGGAGTGAGTGAGCGAGCCCCGACTCAGCGGACGGGCATGCTTGCTGCTTCTCCTGGGGCTGGAGTTCAGCTCCCGGCGCCCACATTAGGCTGCTCATAACTGCTTACAGGTCCAGTTCTGGAGGACCTAATGCTCTCTTCTTGCATTCATGAGCGCGCGCATGCGCGCGCGCGTGTGCACACACACACACACACCCCATGGCATGCACATAGACAGACACACGTGTACTTTAGAAAAGGTTGAAAATAAGGAAACAAAAAAAAAAAAAAAATAGGGCTAGAGAGATGTCTCAGCACTGACTGCTCTTCCAGAGGTCCTGAGTTCAAATCCCAGCAACCACATGGTGGCTCACAACCATTTGTAATGGGATCCGATGCTGTCTTCTGGTGTGTCTGAAGACAGTACGGTGTATTCATATACATGAAATAAATCTTTAAAAAATGTTTAAAAACAAAAAAAAATAGAGAGCACCCAGGAGAAGAACCTGCAGAGCGCGAGGCCTGGAGCACAGCCTGGCTCCCCCCTCAGAGGTACTTGGATGACTGACCCAAGTCACACCTCAAACAGGAAGGCTAGAGGGCAGTGCGTCTCAGCAGCATAGGGGGGGTAGGGTAGGAAGGTGGGTAAGGAGTCAGGGGTGCTACAGCACAAGAGGAGGAGCGGGGTGCTCTCNGGAGAAAACTCATGTCAGAGGCTAGGCCTTCAGACTCAGAAGTCTGGGCTCTGCGCTGGCTCTGCAGTATGTTGCCTAGTGTGTGTGTGTTCCTTTCCCTGGGCCTCAGTCTCCCCAGCTGTCAAGTGAGATGACATGTTCTGCTGCTTACCTGTTAAAGGACACGGTGCTCGCGTGGTTAGGAGGTGCTGTTGGGAGCCCCGCCCACCCCAGGCAGAAGGGACACAGCGGCAGACGCCCACCCCTCCCCCATGGTGTGTAGGGAAGGAGAAGCAGCAGGGCAGAAGCGGGCTGCTTCCCACCTGGCCCCCTGGGCTGGGGAGGCAAGGGATCCCTGGGGGGCCCACCTCCTGTGTCAGCCGCCGGGTGAAGAAGGGGTTCAGGTACTTGGCATCCAGCCACATAAAGCCTTTGAGATCCTGCTGTCTGATGTAGTGAGCTTCGTACTCTTCCTCCGTGAGCTCAGACAGGTGTTCTGACTCGATGGCGTTACCCTGTATAACAGAGCTGGCTGTCGGCGTCAGCAAACACTTCCCTGGGAACCCAATCTGCCCTCCTCCCAGAAAGCTGCCCTAACACACTCTACTCCAGCACATGTGATCACAGGCACAGACCTTCCGGGATCCCAAAGCCTACCCTTAGCAGGGTGGTCCAGTGACAAGCATGACCATGAGAGTGTGAAGCGGCAAGGCCCCGTGGCCTGTGCCTGCAGTGCGGAGAAAGTGGAAGAGGTGCCTGGTCAGTCTCTGGGGTCCGAGAAGCCGGAAGGGGACACACATTTCAGCCTCAGCTGCAATTTCTGCAATGACAGGTCAGTGGCAGGCCACCAAACCTGCATGTGCCGCTGCTGGTCTGGGAAACCTATTGTGAAGACCTGGGGAGAGCCTGGTGTCTGGGAGGGCAGGCTCAGCCTGGGGCCCTTCTTATGTCTCAGAGGTCTTCTCACCGGCAGCTCCCTGCACATTCTAACAGCCTTGGCCACAACAGTGTGTTTATCATCCCCCACTGGGCTGCAAAGGCTCATGTCTGTCAGCTCCTAGCACTTGGGAACCGGAGGAAACAAGACTGCCAGGCAGCCGGAGCCACACCAGAGTTGAGCCAGGCAGCCAGAGCTACACCAGTCGAGCCCTGCTTAGTCTACGGAGTGAGTGAGCGAGCCCCGACTCAGCGGACGGGCATGCTTGCTGCTTCTCCTGGGGCTGGAGTTCAGCTCCCGGCGCCCACATTAGGCTGCTCATAACTGCTTACAGGTCCAGTTCTGGAGGACCTAATGCTCTCTTCTTGCATTCATGAGCGCGCGCATGCGCGCGCGCGTGTGCACACACACACACACACCCCATGGCATGCACATAGACAGACACACGTGTACTTTAGAAAAGGTTGAAAATAAGGAAACAAAAAAAAAAAAAAAATAGGGCTAGAGAGATGTCTCAGCACTGACTGCTCTTCCAGAGGTCCTGAGTTCAAATCCCAGCAACCACATGGTGGCTCACAACCATTTGTAATGGGATCCGATGCTGTCTTCTGGTGTGTCTGAAGACAGTACGGTGTATTCATATACATGAAATAAATCTTTAAAAAATGTTTAAAAACAAAAAAAAATAGAGAGCACCCAGGAGAAGAACCTGCAGAGCGCGAGGCCTGGAGCACAGCCTGGCTCCCCCCTCAGAGGTACTTGGATGACTGACCCAAGTCACACCTCAAACAGGAAGGCTAGAGGGCAGTGCGTCTCAGCAGCATAGGGGGGGTAGGGTAGGAAGGTGGGTAAGGAGTCAGGGGTGCTACAGCACAAGAGGAGGAGCGGGGTGCTCTCRGCCCAAGAGTGGCCTGGCAGCAGGAGGAGGCTCATAGGAGTGAGAGGTGGGGACACGACACAGAAATCTAGGCTTCCAATGTGTCCAGGCCCTTTGTCCTTGAGGATGCCACCTTGCTTGCAGCCCTCAGTTACCACAGCCACCAACCATCCTCTTGGTCCCTACCGGGTGTAACTGCGCACTGAGGAATGCCAGCATCTGACAGCTCGGCCCCTGACCTGGGCTTCCGGCTCAGCTCTTGGCAGCAGAGGCACTCCCCTGGGAGTCTGGCACAGGACCAGGCTCTGCTTCAAATGTCCTGAGCTGCAGATGGCATCAGCTCTCAGCTTCCATGGCTTCAGCAGGTCACAAGGCTGGCACACACCCTACCCCAGAGAGCCCTGCACTACTGGCCCCGAGGTAAGCAAGTGCACAAGCAAGCCCCAGTCCCCAGGCGCCTGCCCTGCCCTCCCAGGCAGACGGGCCGCAGGCCGGCCCTCGGCTCACTAACCATCTTCTCAGTCTTGCTGAGGTTGACGTCTTTCTTGCTCCTTCGGCGTGCCCGGGCGTCCTCGATGTCCACGAGGCGGATGAGGGGCATGGTGCTGCCACCCAGCAGCAGGATGGTGAAGAGCACTATGATGATGGTGGTGGTGCCGATGAGCTGGCGCTTCTCCATGGGCTCCAGGCCCAGGTGCAGGCTCAGTGCATAGGGGATGGCCCCTCGGAGACCTGGGGATGGCAGATGGGGACTCAGGGCCACAGGGGAAGGAGGGGAGGGCGAAGGAGGGGAGGAGGACGAGAAGGAAGCGGCTYCAGGGTGGCTTCAGCTCAGCGTCACTAACAGTGGGACTGTATCTGATGGGAGTGGCCCAGGACTTGAGAGTAAGAGACAGGGTGGCCAGGCTCAAGTCTCTTGCATGGTCTGCATGGGCTGGTTCTAGGCAAGTCGACAAAGGCCATGCTGTGTAGCAGGTGTATTTGGTGACCCATCATCTGTGGTCATGTGTCATCATTATCATGTGTCATCACAGCTATGGTGGCTGAGTCCTCCCTGGGTTCCCCAGGCCACTAGTTAAGAGCTGCCTGTCACAGAAACCTGGCTAGCAAGTGCCAACTACTCTCCTTGGTACGCCAGGCTAGAGTGGAAATGTCCTGCCCAGGAACAGGAGGGCGTGGCTTGTCTAATGACTCCTGTCGGTGCAGCTGCTGGCAGTGATTTCGTGAGGAGGACAGCGGGAGCCGGTAGACCTGCCCTACATCCCAGAGCAGATAGGAGAGACAGCAAACACAACACCAAGTTCGGGAGACGAGTCCCTGGGAACAGAGACCTCAATGGAGTGGCTCTGTGAGGGCCTGGAAGCTGCCACACTCCAGACCTGAGATGGTAGGAGGCCAGAGTGGGTGGGGTCCAGTGACAAAAGCAGGGGTAGCTACTCTGCTTCTCCAAACCCACAAGGGCCAGGATGAAGGGACCAGACACCTCTGCTAGGCCCAGTGTGCACACATGCCCAGCCAGTGCCAACGAGGGAGCCAAGAATGCCAGCCTGCCATGCTGCTGTCCAAGGAGAGGAGAGCAGGCCAGGCAGGCTGCAGGCCCAGCTAAGGACCCTGCTGAGCCCACAGCACCCAGAGACAGAGAGAGCATGACACTGGGTTCCAGGGAAGGGCTGGATGGATGCAAGGGGAGATACGGAAGGGTCCCCATTCAGAAGGAGGTGGGGCCAGACCCTAGGGTGACACTGTCTGCAGCCAGTGTGGGAAGTGCTAGGTGGGAGGCTGGGGCCCCAGAGGACAGTGTCTTCCACACACGGGCAGCTACAGTGGAAGAGGGACGCAGAGGCCCAGCAGACACACTAGCCTGGGCTAATGCTGCAGAAGCCAGTGCTGAGCCAACCAAGGCCAAAGCCCGCTCAGCAGAGTGGAGAAAATGGGGAGCGGTGAGGAGCTGGAGGAGACGGACTGCTTACATGCCGGGAGTCCCAGCACTCGGGAGGCACTGGCAAGGAAGGTGGCTGCAAGTTCAAACCTAGTCTACGCTCCAGGTTTTGGATCAGCCAGACCTCTCCGTGTGAGACAGGAAACCCTCCTGCCCTGGTCTCCCAGCAGCTGGAGTTACAGTTAAACACTGGGGAACGTGGCTCACGGCTTTTACAATGGGGGCTTTTTGAAGAAAAATTATGAGGCAAACTGGAGCCGACATTATGAAAGGCGATGCTGTAGTCCAGCTTGCACGGAAATACTTCAATTAGATTCATTTATTTTGATTTTATTTTTTGAGACAGGGTCTCACTGTTTAGCTCTGGCTGGCCTGGAACTCACTATGAAGAACAAGTTGGCCTTGAACTCAGAGCGCTCTGTCTCTGCTGGGATCCAAACCATATGCCACCATACCTGGCTGACGAAACTTAAACAGGAGGCATATGGAAAGTTAAAGATCCTAAGGGACATAGGGCAGTGAGGGCGCACACCTTTAATCCCAACACTTAGGAGGCAGAGGTAGGCAGATCTGCGTTCAAGGCTAGCCTGGTCTACAAACCGAGTTTCAGGACAGTCAGAACTGTTATATAGAGAAGGGGCCCGCAATGCTCAGCCTCGACTATACGGACTCTGGAGAAGGAGAAATGACCTGCCTAGCATGCGGAGGCTCTGGGTCAAGTCCCCATCCTTATCACCATACTACCTCATGCCTCTCCACACTAACCACACCACACACGGGTCTACCGAGGGCCCTTGCTGAAGGACCACCCACACCACGGCTGCTACTCACCACTGAACCACATGATGAACATCATCTTGGGGGTGATCTTGTGATCTCGGAAGAAGTTCAGCAGGTAGGACAGAGGGAAGATGTTGGCGGCTCTGCCGAACAGGACCAGCACCTGCCAGTGTCAACGGGTCAGAGCAGGTGGAATCCACTGTGTCTTCAAGCTGACGCCAGTGTAGCACCACATCTGTCTAACGCAGCCTTGCCCTCAGCCATAAGACACAACAGCACAGTGCTGCCCCGGACTGCCTGGAGGAAGCTTTTGAGAGGAGAGCCTAGCAGGCGACACCCCCTAGCACGCTTTAGTCACTCAGCCCCAAACCGAGTGAGCACCCACCGCTAGCTCCCAGGGGGCCTGGAGGTGAGCTAAGGGACAACCAAGCCTCAGATTGGGGGAGGGGTATGCTAATTTCCCCAACGGGGCACTGTAGAGTCCGAGGTGAGGACAGTCAGGCACCTCTACCTCTGGTGTGGGCTCTGGCTCCTCAGAGCCAAGTAGGGTGGCCTGAGTAAGTGGCCCGGGGAACAGAAGGGCTCAGGTGATCAACTACAGCTCCCGCAATGGGGGAGGGGCTGGGGCGGAGCACCTGCATGTGCACAAGGCCCTGGCTCAGATCCTGCAGCTCAAACACCAGTGCAAGCTTCTGTGAAAGGCCTTCCCTAGGCTTTCCCCCAAACCTGTGACATAGGACAGACTGTGACAAAGGCAGGCTGCTGCTCTAAAGGGTCACAGTGGGGATGGAGACAGGACACAAAAGGACCCAAGGCTCTGGGACCTCTTGCGGTTAGTCACATTTCTCCCTTTCTTTTTTGAGACAGGCCTAGGCTGTTGTTGAACACAACATTTTTTAAAAAATATTTATTATATGTGAGTACACTATAGCTGTCTTCAGATACTCCAGAAGAGGGCAGATCTCATTATGGATGGCTCTCCAGCCCTTTACTGTCTTTTGAGACAGGGTCTCACTGTGTTGTCCTGGTTGGTCTCAAACTTGCAGCATAGACCAGGCTGGCTTTGAACTCACAGAGGCCTGCCTGCCTCTGCCTCCTGAGGGCTGGGGTTAAAGACATGTGCCACCACCACTCAGCTGTCCCTAAACTCTTTGATCCTTCTGCCTTCATCTCCAAAGTGCTGGGGTTATAAGCACCACTGCCATGCCCTAGCTAAAACTACTATTTAAAGGAAACCACACCATCCAAGGACACTGAAAATGTAAAACACTGAGATCCTTATGTCGGAGATCTTTTTTTTTCTTTTCTTTTTTTCTTTTCTTTTCTTTT
>BDUI01002807.1:73667-85973 GCA_002335545.1 Apodemus speciosus | reverse complement strand
GAACTCAGAAATCCGCCTGCCTCTGCCTCCCAAGTGCTGGGATTACAGGCGTGCGCCACCACCACCCGGCTATTGATCTTATTCTTAAGGCAAGGTCTCTCACTGAACCTGTAGCTCATCAATTCTGCTAGACTGACCAGCCATGCTCCTGTCTCACGCCCCGGTACTGGGGCTCTGGATACAGGCACGCCCCGTACCCAGCTCTTCCTTGAGCAGCGTTGTCCAGGTTCTCTTCCTGCTCTCAGCCTTTGCTTCCCCACAGAGCCATCTTCCCAGCCTCTGCCTTAAACAGATTGCACTTATCTACGTGTGTGTGTGTGTGTGTGTGTGTGCGCGCGTGTGCATGTGCGTGTGCGTGTGTGCGCGCAGGCGTAGCTGCTTCTCACCTTTCACCATGGAGAGTTGGAGAATCGGAGGCTCCAGTCAGGTCAGTGGTCTAGGCAGCACCCCTCCCTGTTAAGCCACCTCGGCAGTGTGATTTTGTTTCTAAACTTGAGTGTGTATGTGGTGGAGGCTGAGCTTGAACTCCTGACCTTCTGCTGCACCTCAGCTCCTTGCCCCTGTTGGGTACTGTACCTATTCTTGTCAACCTCAGGTTTCCTTGTGGTAGAACAGGGGCATCCCAGCACGTGACAAGGCCTCTGTGGAGCTGTGGTCACGGCATGCTGGGCACTGCCTCTTACCTGACAGGGAGATCCCCTCTGCGAGCCCATATGGCAGGTAAGCAAAAATGATCATCATGCCAAACTCCAGGGAGGGCGTTTTCCTCAGATCAATGTGTTTCAACACATGGCACAGGTGTCAAGGAAAAAAGGATAGAGGGCACTGGAAAGGCATGTGGCAAGGCGATGAGGGGAGAGCCACAAAAGATGCTGATTGGGGCGCAGTTACAGTAGGAAATTTCTCAGTAAGAGTTCCCTTCTTTGTGGAAATGAGAACCTGACAAGACATTCAGAAATGCTGACTCAGAGACTGGGGCTGCAGACACAGGCCACTCCACTGCCTGCTCTCGGGGACCCACTGCCCTCCTGCCCCTTCACAACACCATACTCATGCCCCTGGGGACAGGGAGCCCATGTTCCCAGGMCCCAACTGGAGCTGAGCTCCCACATACCTGCCTGATTATGATATATGCTCCTTGAAGGCAGCCACGCTTACCCCACCATGGACTGCAGCGTATGCCCTTTCCCGCTCTTCTGCTGCCTCTCTCCTTCTTTGTGGGGGGTGGGGAGGCCAGCCCTCCCCACACACTTTGCTTCTCTCTCAAACAGGATCTTGCTAGTGGCCCTGCTGACCTCAAACTTGTTGAATCCTGCTTTGGTCTCCCACGTGCTGGGGTTGCAGGCATGCACCTGTCTCTGACATGCCTTTTATGAGTGTGAGCAGTCTGCCTGCATGCCTATGTACACATATGCCCAGTGCCCACAGAGGCCAGAAGTGTCCGATCCCCTAGAACTGAGTTTCACGTGGGTGTGAGGCATCATGTGGGTACTGGGAACTGACCCTGGCTCCTGTCTAGCGCAGACAGTGCTCTTAACGGCTGCCTTGAAGTCTGGGGAATGCTGTACTGAGTGCTCTCSTCACTCTGCTGCTCGGACAACTGCTGTCACTGACTCTATGCCTTCGGCCTCTGGCCAGAGAGGATGTTAGGAAACTTACCTGGACCAGGCAACAATGTCCCAGCTGAATGAGACAAACTGCTCCAGAGAGGCCATGTAGCCACTTCGGGGACATGGGCCGGGTGACTGCAGAACTACTCTGGAGCCTGTCCTACTTCTATGTGATAAACTGTCAACAGCAGTGAGGGCCACACTGCTTTAAGGAACCTTTCTTTCTCTAAGAGCCCTAAACTCTTAAGCAGCACACACAGTACTAACAGCGTGGATGGCACCTCCCTGAAAGTCCTTCCCATCCTTCCAGACAAGTTCTCACTGGGGGTGGGGGAAGAGGATTTTCAGAGCTCCGACTCTGTGGTTAAGAGCCGCTTAACCACTAGGAAACTGAGCTCAGTTTCCTAGTACCCACGACAGACAGGCAACTCACTGCATAACCATGGTGGCTGTCCTGGAACTTGACTCACAGAGATTAAAAGGGTCTAAAGCTGTGTGTCACACCACCCAGCTTCCCGTGGCCCCTTTAGACACTGTATACACATGCACATATCCTCTCCCCAGTTCAATTAAATCTAAACCTACGGTTTATAAGAAAATTCCCAGTTTTCTGAATGTGAAAACCAAGACAGCAATGGAACAGCATTATCTGCACATGGTTCTCATCCCTCGACAGCAGGACGCCAAGTCAAATCTGCCACCTAACAGTGTGGCTTTGCCATTCTCCTAGCACTCGAAAGGCAGAACAAAGTGAATGAGTCTGTGCGTTAAGGCCAGCCCAGTCTGCATAGTGAGTTCCAGGACAGTCAGGGCTCTGTAGAGAGACCCTGTCTCAGAGAGGGAGGAAGGGAGGGAAGGAAGGAGGGAGGGAAGGAACAGAGAGAGAGAGAGAGAGAGAGAGAGAGAGAGAGAGAGAGAGAGAGAGAGAGAGAGAGAGAGAGAGAGAGAGAATGGCGTCCTAGAGCGTGCTGGGCAAGCCTGTGGTCAGTAGGATATCAAGGTAGGTCAAGACCAGCTGAGGGGACCCTGCTGTCCTGATGAGAAACGTAAACGTCCTGATATTTCTCAAACCACCACCCGGCACAAACCTTCTTTTAAACACAGTTTCACATTAAATTGGTCCCGGAGCCGGGCGGGGTGGGGTGGGGGGGTGGCTTGGGGGGGTTGGGGGGAGGTGGGCACGCCTTTAACCCCAGTGCCCAGGACACCGAGGCAGGTGAGCTCTGTGAACCCAGTGCCAGACTGGGCTACTCAGTGCCAGCCTGGGCTACAAAGAGTTTCAGGACAGCCAGGGTTACGTGAAGCCCTGTCTCAAAAAACAAACAAAACAAACAAACAAAGAAAGTTGGGTCCCTGAGGAAGCGGAGAAAATAGCAAGAGTGACGCCATCAAGTGTGATCCCAGGGCCTGCGCTCCATGCCAAAAGGATATTAATGCTGAGATCAAGCCAGTCAGCGTGCCAAGCGCTGCGGAACCAAAGAACATTTTGAGGAAGTAGCCGAGGGCCTGTGAGAACGTCTGCCACCCACTGACATCTGACATGTGTTTTCTTGTTAGACCTTCAGCCGTGCTGGGAAAGAAGAAAACAGAGAGAATTAACGTGCTCCCGACGCAGTCCGTGAGTCAGCTGGGCACCACTCACTGCCATTCGACCTAGCTGTCCCGCACACTTCTATGGTCGGACACCTATGTCCAGGCACTGAGGTAGTTTCTGGGACTTGGAGGAGAGGGCAAAGGCTGTTCTCAAGAACTGTCCTCGGTAATTAGGGAAGAGGTCCAAGGGCTCTGAAAATAGGGTGTGCATCCCATTCAGCCTGGGTTCGGGGCAATCCAGGCCACTCCAGAGGGGACGCAGGCTGAGCTTCCATGGAGGAGTCAGGGGTCTTGGCATGGATGTGCAAGAAGCCTCCAGGCTGGAGACAGTGCTCAGGGGAGGGGCTCCAGTGCGAACATTCAAGTGCATGCAAGATGTGGTTTGGGAGGATCAGTGGTTTACCCCAAAGGCCTCAGCTGCCAAATGCTGAGCAAAGGGATCCTACGGTAAAGTCCAGGTGGGGCTCTGGCAGGAAGTCAGGTAGGATGGAGGCTGGGGACAAAACCAGAGCTTCAGGCTAAGAGGGGACCCAGGGAGCCCGGCAAGGAGCTGGAAGGTCCTTTCACGTGTTAGCAAAGCAGCTGTGGGAAGCCCGCCAACAGCAGCTCCGTCCCTGAAGAGAAGGCCCCAACTCCTAAAGAACTGCTCTTGCTAAGTCAGACACTCAGAGGGTGCCCTGTGCTCTAGTCTGCCTCAGCAGCCGACACGATCCCCTTAAAACACACAGAGTGGGGGCTGGAGTGATGGCTCAGCAGTTAAGAGCACTGACTGCTCTTCCTCAAGTCCAGGTTTCAATTCCCAGCAACCACATGGTGGCTCACAACCATCTGTAATGGGATCAGATGTCTTTTTCTGTTTTGTCTGAAGACAGCAACACTGTACTCATATACATAAAATAAATTTTAAAAAAAGAACAAAAATAAAAAAACAACACACAAAGCAACCCCCCTTAACACACACACACGCACACACACGGTACCAGCTGCTCCTAAGTGTGAGCCCAGCCTGGACCCTGAGCTCTCTCTAATCACTTCCCTCTGGTCTGGCCAACGTGGGCATCAGTATTCCTTGCAGGTCATTCTTCACCATGCCTGGCTCTGCTAGCTCACCTGTCCCTTAGGACAGTCCCCTCCTCCCCTCCTGAGCTAGTCACAGAGGCCAACCCATGTCCAGGTCTCTATGAGGAGCCTCTCCTTCAGAGCATGTGATAACGACAGAGGGTTCTCTCCATCCTGTGACTGAGTGTCCTGGGCCGACTCACAGCCCAGCCCAGCATATATTCAGTACTGTGAACTCCTTGGCTTCGCTAACTGCTCTTCCATCGGAAAGGAGATGAAGTCTCTCTGATCAAAGAGCAACTAGACCAGGTGATTTCAGATCCCTTCAGGGGATCAGATCTTCCTTCAGGGGACAGAAGATGGCTCAGAAGTACCTGGAGCAAAATCTGAAGGCCAACTGCTGAAAGATGGGTTCTCAGGTCCAAATTTGGTCTGATGGGTTCTCAGGTCCAAATTTGGTCTGCGTACAAGTGTCCACATATACAAAATAAATAGCAGTGTTAACTAAAAAGAACTCTCTTGGCTGGGTAATGTCACACACCTTTAATTTCAGCAGTTGGGAGGCAGAAGCAGGTGGATCTCTATGAGTTAGAGGCCAGCCTGGTCTACAGACCAAGTTCCAGGACAGCTGAGGGTACACAGAGAAACCTGTCTGGAAAAAACAAAAAGGACCTCTCTTCACACAAGTCTCCATCCAGAGTTCCTGACTGTCATCTCTGTCCGTCTTGTTTTCCAGCAGATAAAGCGATCACCTGGGGAATGTAGATGGAAGGAAGGCTTGGCTGCCCAAATCCCCAGTGGACAACACCTCCAGGCTCTGTGTAAGAATGCACAGGGAGTTCAGCTACTGTTCAGGACAATCTGCTGAGGCACTGGGAGTCCCTGAGCCAGGGTCTGTCATCTGGGAACAGAGTTGACATCAAAAGGGTATTGGTGGCCAGGGATGCAGGTCTCACTCCCCTGCCTCCTGCCTGGGAATCAGAAGGCCTAGATGCAGGCCTAGATCCTCAGAACTGCGTAAGAATAAACTCCTACATCTGTCCCATGGCTTGATCCTGTCTTCAGAGACCCTGCCATGGCGTGTCTGATGCAGAGCCTGAGAAGACCCTGGAACCCGCCATGCTCTTGTTTCTCCGTCCATGGTGTTAATGACTTTCCCAATAAACTGCTTCCTGCCCTAGTGATCTACTTCAGTGTCCCTCATGCACACACACACACACACACACACACACACACACACACACACACACTCCAAACCTCTCACTGTGGCTTCTTTCTTTATTATTAATATCGGCTTTCTTTATTTCTGGCTAAAATAGGCTAATTTGCTGCTGACCCCCAAAATAACTAGTTGTCATAGATGAGGACCAGCAAACAGCTTGGCACCTTCAAAGGCATGGAGCATACTTAAACCCTCAGGGCATAAGATGAGGTTCCCTCCACAGCAACTGACATAAGAACAAATGTGACAGCGGCAACCAAAGCTAGAAACAGCAACTGGGGAACTGAGGTAGAAAGATCTGGAGTTCAAGACAGCTTAGGTTATGGACTGTTCCAAAAATAAACAAGCAACAGGCTTGCCAAGGCATTGACTAAATCTACACGTGATCTAGACTTCGAGGGGAACCAGAATAAATCCACAAGTGACCTAGACTTCAAGGGGAACCAGAATAAATCCACAAGTGATCTAGACTTCAAGGGGAACCAGAATAAATCCACAAGTGATCTAGACTTCAAGGGGAANTCCACAAGTGATCTAGACTTCAAGGGGAACCAGAATAAATCCACAAGTGATCTAGACTTCAAGGGGAACCAGAATAAATCCACAAGTGATCTAGAGTTACAGGAGAACCAGAAGGGCTTTACTCTGTGGCAGCATCTGAAGGAAGGCTTTTCACTGGCATATCTCATCTCATTTGCAAAGGTGAGATGCCTGACCACTCTGAGAAGAACTGTTGGCCAGCATTCCCTGAGAACCCAGGAGGGACATCAGCTGGGCTTGGTAGATCAGAATCCAATGACAAGGGGACCAGTCTTCTGTCTCCGCTCTTCCTGCTTCTGTCTGGAAATGCTCACTGGCTGCCAGGCCTGGCCTGGGACGGACGGCCTTTCCGGAGCCCTCCACGGCCTCCCTGCCACTCTCCCTTGCACTTCCCATCTCACTGGCCCACTGTGGACAAAGTCAGTTGAACCCAACTGGCATCGGAAGCGCACAGGCAAGAGTGTGCTGAGCCCAGAGAACCTGAGGGTGATGGAGGCAGCCATGACAACAGAAAGGAGGCCGCCTTTTGTGCAAGTATGCAAGCCACAGAGCCACCTGCGGGAACTGTCAGGGTGGCCTCCAAAGCCAGTCTCCCAGGAGATATGTAATGATGACATCTTCTGTTTGTTTCAAAAGTCTCTTCATATTGGCAATTGTGTGGCAGAGGCCCAAGGGAAGCTGACATTTTCCTACTGACAGATTTTCCTCAAAGAAATCAGAGGCAAAACAATTGAGTTCTCCCCCTAACAATAAAAACAGCTCTTGCTATCACCTCCAAGTAGGCAATTCCTCATCTTTTTTTTTTTTTTTTTTTTTTTTTTTTTTTGGTTTTTTCRAGACAGGGTTTCTCTGTGTAGCCCCGGCTGTCCTGGAACTCACTCTGTAGACCAGGCTGGCMTCGAACTCAGAAATCCGCCTGTCTCTGCCTCCCAAGTGCTGGGATTACAGGCGTGTGCCACCACCGCCTGGCGCAATTCCTCATCTTAATGCTTAGCCAGCTAGCCGGATGAGATGAAGGCAATATCCAGAGCTAAAGAGCTTTCAGAAGAGAGAGCATTTTGGTACAAAGTTCTATGTAGCTAGGCCAGGCTGGCCTCAAACTCCTTATGTATTGGAGGCTAACCTTTAACTTCTGATCCCCCTGCTTCTATCTCCCAAGTGCTGGGGTTACAGGTCTGAGCTGCCATGCCCAGTTGTACGTGGTGCTATGGATTGAGCCTAGATGCACACGATGGGCAAGTACTATATCAACTAAATTAAACTTTCAGGAAATATCTTACACAAGAAAAAGGGTTGCTATAAATACTATAAAGGCCTCTGTGGGGGTGTGATAGGAATGGCCCCCACGGACTCATGTTTGAATGCTTGGTCCAGGGGGAATGGCACTGTTAGGAGGCGTGGCCTTACTGGAGTATGCGTGGCCTTGTTAAAGGAAGTGCATCACTGTGGGGGCGGGCCTCGAGATCCCCTATGCTCAAGCAAAGCTCAGTGTGGCACAGTCACCTCTCCTGCCTGCAGGTCAAGATGTAGAACTCTCAGCTCCTTCATCTCTTCATCTCCATGTCTACCTACACTGTGCAATATGTCCACTATGACAATAATAAACTAAGCCTCTCAAACTGTAAACTAGCCCTTTAAATGTTTCCTGTTCTAGGAGCTGCTGTGATCATGGTGTCTCTTCACAGCAACAGAAACCCTAACTAACACAACCTTACGGCATGATGCATAACAATTTCCCACCTAAAACTACAGGCATTTTTACCAAGAGAAAGCCAGTGTGAGAACAGTGGGTAAACATGTCAATAAATCCAAAGTGATGCCCAGTTAATGATGTTATCCTAGACAATTTTATCGGCTGTGCTCAAAGGGAAAGTTACAAGCTAATGTTGGGGTATAAGCCATCCAAGTACAGAACTCATATGCTGACAGCAAATTGCTATCAGTAATCACCAGAGAGAAGATCCACACATGTCACTGTCACATATAAATGGCCCACACTGGCCTCAAAGTCACTATGTAGCCAAGGATCTAGCTGTCCTGGAACTCACTCTGTAGACCAGGCTGGCCTAGAACTCAGAGATCCACCTGCCTCTGCCTCCTGAGTCTCCAATTAAAGGCATGTGCCACCACCACCTGGATAATATATACTGCTTTAAAAAAAAATAAAACAAATTTTCACCTTCCAAAGTCCCCTTTCCATAGCAGCACCTCAGCATAGAAAGGAATCTGTTTTCTTTCAGAGATGTGAGAGAGACGGTGTCAAGCAACCAATAAAGGAAGGGAGGGCTGTCTGCCCGTCTGCCCTGTGGAGCTGGACATGGCACCAGGTTCTTGTGGGTGAGCACTGGTCCTCACTAGTCCAGGGTTACTGCAGACTCTAATCCCTCACGGCTAACACAGGTCAAGAGGGAGCATAACCCAGACCACTGCAAAAGAGCCTGTGAGGTGGGACCTGGGAAAGTAATTTCTGAGAAGCTCTTCAAAGATGCTGAGAGACACTGAGGTCAGAAAACACAAACGCAACTCCCTGTAGCAGCCTGGCTGTGACATATGCCTGGAGCACAGACCACTTGTCAGAGTGGCGGGCTGCAGTAGTGAGCTGATCACATAGGGACCAGCCTGTGTGCTGGCATCAGTGTGCTGTAGGGACCTTCCAGTCTTTCCTACTTACTTGGTGAGGACAATGGAAACTGCATCGTTGAGAATGCTTTCTCCAAACACCAGCATGTTGAGCACAGGGTCCACGTGCAGTGCATTGAAAATCGCAATAGTGGCGACCGGGTCGACTGCGGATATCAGGGAGCCAAATGCGAAGCTGCAGGAGAGAAGCAAGGGCAGACTGTGGAGCGTGCTGCTGGCTCCACACAGCTGTGCTGAGGATGTGATGCCAAGATGGCCGYTCAGGGGCCCACAGAGGCTRCGCTTTCCCGTTCACCCCAAGCCTGGTGCAGGGGCAGGGAGGCCAGGACAAGGTGCTGAGCGCCTGGTTTCCCAGCAGCAGTACTGCTCACTGTTTTAGGCACTGCTGCACAGAAGTCTACTTACCCTGGCACACACTGCCCAGCCTCCTTGGCCAGAAAGTCCTATAAAGGATTGGCTTTAGCCTCTGCTCTGCCACCAGGTCAATTGTGCCAATTGTAACCAAACCCAGCCTCCAATCCGATTTACAACATCCAAGAAAGTACCAAAAGCCAGCAGCTGCCAGAGGGTGCAGCCTGGACTGCTAACTGGAAGCTGGGCCCTGGGGTCTTACAGGCAGCACTTGACTCTAAGGAGCACTGCCACCAATACCTGCCTAAGCTCACCAGCAAACTGGTGAGCCTAAGCTTACCACACAGGCACTGGCCCCAAGCCCTTTACTACTCTTACTATCTAGCCCCGAGCCAGTGGCCCTGTCCTGAGGGGTGGGTAGAGCCAGAAGCAGAGGCTTCGGCCAACTTAGGAAGAGCCATGTCGGTCGGGCTAGAGCGACTGCTGAGCATGCATGAGGCCCTCGGTTTGGTTCCAAGCACCATAAACTAGGTGTAGGGCACACACTTGGGACCCTTTACTGTAGGCGAAGGGTGAGGAGCACAAGGTCACATTCAACAACACAGCAAGTTCCAGGTCAGCCTGAACTGTGAGACTGGCTTAGAAAACCAAAGACAGAAGAAAATGCGTGGAACCTTGAACCCCCAGGAGGAGGTGAGGTTGGACTCATCTGACTGGGATGACTGAGCAGCCTTATAGAAAGAACCATGCTGGTGGAGGAAGCCGATGAGGCGGGCCAATCACCCCTCCCCCTCAATTATCATCAATCCATAAGTTCACAGCTCCTGGTGATGGATGCAAGAGTCTGAGACGGCCAGGAGAGATCAGAGCCCAAACGATGTTCACCCCTACCCCCCACCCCCCGTCGCCACACCCTGCCTCCCTCATCAAAGGTGAGCACATGCATGCGAGCTGCCTGCTGCCCCCTCTCTTGTTCTCAGGATCAGTGTGAGCACAAGCCAGAGTCCCAGACAGAAGGCAGACAGTGGGGTAGGGAAGGGGACTGAGGAAAGCAGCTCCACCCAGCAGCCAGGGGGCCACGGCCCTCAGGCCCTGCACTGACAGACAGGCCCAGGCTCAGGCTCTCTACCTTTTTGTCCTTGTCACACACAGTAATAGCAAGGAAGATCAATGGCTCAACTGTGCCCCAAGGGTCAGTGAGCTGTGCTCTGCAGGTTTTCAATAGAGTGCATTAGGCTGGCAGCCTTTGGTCTCTGCCCAGCACCACAGCCTATGGGAGTGGAGCTGTCTTCCTGCCTTCTGGTCATTGCAGCAAGGGGCTCCAGGGCTGGGTATAGTCCACAAGCTTGGACTAGCTTTACCAGGCCACTGGAAGACTGACTCCTGGTGAGGCACTCAGAGCTGTCTGTGTTCACGTGAATGAACAAGGGGAAGTGGACAGCAGCGAGGGGAGAGCTGCTCTGAGGTCGGAGAGGCACACGTCCTGGGGGTGCTGAACTAGGCTATCAACTCAAAGCTCTTCAGCCTTATGAGCCTTTTCTGTTGCTAACAGACTGCAGGTACACAGTGAGAAGCCTGGCCAACRTACTTAGTTTGCTACAGTGGCCTTTTGACCAGAACTCTGGGGTCAGGCTTCACAGCATGCCTGAAGAGAAGGAAGCTAGCGCAGATGCTGGACTGCTGCTGGGGAGGGGCTGCAGGTGCTCACTGCGCAGTGCCTCCATGTCTGAGTCACACTCTTCAGAGTACAAAGCTGAAGACGAGCCTAGTGGAGAGAAGCTGGCACATCGCACTGGTGCCTGCTGGGAACTCGGTCGGTGTGCGGGTCTTTCTGACCCACAGGCCCGACCGGCAGTGGTTTTCCATCTACCCTCGGACCCTGTCTTTGAAGGGCTTCACACCATTGGCTCAGGCTAAAAATGTGTTCTGTTATTCTCTCCCTCAAAAGTTAGTAATACCAACAAAACCTGAAAAGACAGGACATTGGGACTCAGGGAGGGACAGGACAGGTAAAAGAAAGAAAAAAGAGATGGGGAAGAGGGGGGCAGAGAGGAGACTAGGCTGTCGAGGTGCTATGGCCTACCCAGGGCAAACACAGACATAGCTACGTTCTCTGAAGCACAAGGCCACGAAGGCAGCTTATGGGTTGATGAGAAAAATGGTGTTGTCAACACTCAAAACCTGGAGCAAAGGGCTGGGTGCAGCACACCATTAATGCCAGCACTTGGGAGGCAGAAACAGAGGCAGAGCTAGAAGTAGGCGGATCTCCATGAGTTTAAGGCCTGCCTGCTGTACAGAGATTTCCTGGTCAGCCAAGGCTAGTGAGACCCTGTCTCAAAAAAATAAAATAAAATAAAAATAAAAATAGGCCGGGCGGTGGTGGCGCACGTCTTTAATCCCAGCACTTGGGAGGCAGAGGCAGGTGGATATCTGAGTTCGAGGCCAGCCCGGTCTACAAAGTGAGTTTCAGGACTCACTTTGAGTGAGTTTCTCTCTGCGTGGCCAGAGCTACACAGAGAAACCCTGTTCTTGAAAAACAAAAACAAAAACAAAACAAAACAAAACAAAAAAACCCAAAAAAATAAAAATAAAAATAAAAAAACAAAGAACAAAATGGAAGCAAGGTACGGTGGTAACCATGTATACCCTCAGCATTAGGGAGGTGGAGGCAGGAGGATCAGAAATCCAAGGTCACTCTTAGCAGGTTTGAGGCTAACCTGGTCTGCATGAGATACCAAGTCGACAAAAAACACCTTAAAAAAAAAATTGGAAACCTCACCATAAGCACTTACAAACTTGGCTTTTAAGTTTCTCTGCAGGGCTGGAGAGATGGCTCAGCGGTTAAGGGCACTGACTGTTCTTCCGAAGATCCCAAGTTCAAAGCCCAGCAACCACATGGTGGCTCACGACCACCCGTAATGGGATCTGACACCCTCTTCTGGTGTGTCTAAAGACAGCTATTGTGTACTTACATATAACAATAAATAAATCTTTTTAAAAAAAAATACACACTGCAGCCTGGTCTACAGAGTGAGTTCCAGGACAGCCAGGGCTATACAGAGAAATCCTGTCTTGCAAAAACCAAAATAAAAAAAACAAAACAAAACAAAAAACAAACAAAAATACACACTGCGTGCATGTGTGAGGGTGGGAGGCAGGATTCCTGATGTCTTAGCTAAGAACAAGTGTAGATGGTTTTTTTTTTTTTTTTTTTTTTTTTAGCAGAGTGGCCTCATAGACACACAGCATCCACTTAGCACATGAAGTCCTGGGTTCCATCCCCAGCCTCAG
>BDUI01002805.1:47025-57206 GCA_002335545.1 Apodemus speciosus | reverse complement strand
GAAATTGAGAGGCCTGAACCATTTAAATAACCCCCAAATCCTAAACTAACATTTACTAAGATTAACAGTGGAGGAAGAGGGTGTGGCTTGGGGTTGCATTTACAACCTATTGACTGAAGTATCTTAGCAACACTTTCCCTAAACACTCCCAGAAGGCAAGAGCAGGTCATAGTCCTGCTTATGCAATAAGCATTGAGGGGCCAGCCCTTGGTCTCTGTGGGACGGAACAGAAGCCATCTGGGGGAAAGCAAAGATGTCTGCCTTAGCAGGAAATATTTTCACGAGCCATCCCAGCCTTTTCTCCCACTTGCTTCCTTTTAGAACTAGCAGTCTCTGACATTACAGCCTTGCTAGGCGGCAGCAGTCGGAGAGGAAATGAATCATAGAAATTAGTCAGGATTTCCTATTTAGTTACTTAATAATCCCAACCCGGAGGCTGGAGGTAACCCTGAGCAAGCGGAGTTAGCTGCCAAAGCCTGACTTTTTCTAGCACTGAACAAGCTAAAGGCAAAAGGAAAAGCAGGACCTCCACGTGTGCACTTGGGTCTGAAAGCACACACGGGCACGCACAAGAAGACGTGACTTCCTGTCCACCACAAAGGCTGACGGCTGATGTTCTTAGAAGACAGGCTACCAGGAGAGAGGCAGAACACGTGTATTTGATCATAATTTTACAGGATTGAAGACTCAAAGACCAAACGAGAACCACACATTTTTTCAGGCTTAGGTTTGATGACTCACAGACAGCTGTGTCAAATTATGACTGGACAAAAGGGCATGACGGAAGACTATTGGCCGAGGCCTATCCRGAAACYCATTTTCCTCCCCGTGTAGTACTCTGCCCTCCCAAGGCTGGGACAAAACCCCCGCAGGCTGGTCTTAAGGCCTTATCTTTATGGCTAGCTGTAGGACAGATCAGCAGGGGAAGATTGGAGTAATACTTGGAGGTCTTACGGCTGGCTTTGGAAGAAAAGGTTCTTTCTGGTTTCTGTGACCTCGCTTGGGGAAGAGGAATGAATTCTAGTTTCTGTGGTTGGCCTTGGGAGAGAATAAGGCACAGGAGAAAGACAGGACATCAGAGAGAAACCTTGGCACATTGTTTTCTGAGCTCCAGCATATGCAAAGGTCGATGCAAACTAAAGATTTCTATTCACTTACTAAGGTTTTTGGGGGTYTGTTTTTTGTTTTTTAAGAACTTCGRGGAATAGGCTGTGTGTTCCTTAGTGGTACACAGGTTTTTAGAGACAGGGTCTCATAAAGCCCAGGCTTACTAGTAAGCTGAGGGTAACTTTGAACTTCTGATTTCCCCATCTCATTTTCTGCTGGATTATGGGCATGCAACACCAGGCCTAGTTTATGCAAGGCAGGGCGTTGAACCCAGAGCTAGGCAAACACTGAGGTGTATCCTCAGACCTAAGTTCTTTGTGTTCTGGCTGTTTTAAAGTATTATTGTTTATTTGCAAAACAAGAGCATTGCTTTACAACTGTTTTTTTAGTAGAGAAATATATATTCACTATAAAAGCTAAAATTACATGCAGACATACATAACAGAAAATGAGTTTTCTGCAGTCCCACTAACTACAAATGCTTTAAACTCAAAACTGCACTGTGTTCTATTATTATAAACTCTCAAATGTGTCGGATTCACAGGTATTATGCAGATTCAAGCACATTCTCTGCCTCTGCTGGGAAACTATTGGTGTTAAAATAGTCTAGCARCATGCTTCACATGATCACCACAGTTGACACATATAAATCCTGGGACCAAGACTGGAATATCAAGGCAGACCACTGAGGTCTGAATCTAATCGTGAGTGGCTACTACCTTCCTGTAAAATCATCCTGCGTTTTTCTTTCAAATGCACAACTTTTAAATATTTAACCCTTAAAATATGGTGGTGCCCAGACATGGAAACAGTGCCGCTGCTGGGTCACAGTCCATGTTCAGGACTTCTCTTAATAGAGGCCAAGTCGGCCTGTGGCCTCACTGTCACGGGAGGGTGTCAGGTGTTTATCATGTTSCAACTGAACCACGTCACATTTAATTCCTTTACAGGTACACTATTGTTCAAGAATCACATAGGGAATTTAACATCAGTGATTCCCACAGCTTGAATGAACACAGTCTATSCAATAACTAGTGTCGACCTCTATTTGGAAAATTCAAAACTTTAATATCACTGCCAATTCCATGCCATTTATGGACTTGCCAAGCAAATCACTAATATCCCATCCATGTTATTAGTAAATTTACTGCACAGTAAAAACTACTTAGTTATAAAAGGGAATAAAAGTTTGATACATGACACAGTATCCTGTAGCCTTGGACACATTCTGCTTTGTAGAATAGGCCAGAATCAGAAAGACAGATATTGTATGATTCTTTTTACATAAAACACGTAGACTAGGCAAATTTCTTGAGATGGAAAGTCGAGTAAAGGTTACCAAGACATGGAGGGAGAGGGAGTCTTTTGTTTTGKTTTGGTTTTGGTTTTTCRAGACAGGGTTTCTCTGTATAGCCCTGGCTGTCCTAGAACTCACTCTGTAGAMCAGGCTGGCCTCGAACTCAGAAATCTGCCTGCCTCTGCCTCCCAAGTGCTGGGATTAAAGGCGTGCACCACCACCGCCCGGCGAGAGGGAGTCTTTGATGAGCGAAGTTGTCATTGAGGATGATGCGTACATTTTGTAAACAGAGAGTGGTGATGGCGAATTTCTCATCACTGAACTGTACACTTGCAAACGCTAAAGAGACTGCGTGTATTTTATCACAATGATTGTCCAGTGGAGTAACTTGCAGGTCTAGACAGCAACTTGGATGAGTCTCAAGGTTACCATGCTAAGAGAAAGAAGGTAATCTCACAAGGTTATGCATTGTGTGATTCTATTTTTATAACACTCTTGAAATGACAAATCTGTAAAAACAGAACAGATTTGCAGTGGAAAAGAGGAAGGGGAGGAAAGAAATCGGTGTGGTCACCGAATGACCTGAGCAGGAGGCTTCAGGGGACAGACTGCTTCTGTACCTTCTTGCTCCTTGTTGAGGTTTGGTCTTTTGCTGTGTATTGTAATAGTAACTAGTGGCCCCCAATGCCTAGTTGCCCACAAGGCCTGGAGAGAATTCAAACCTACGGTGTGGCCTTGTTCCTTTAATTTAAAAATAATGGCTAAATAAAGATGCCTACAGTCATTAGCTGGGCAGAAGAAGGCTAGGTGGGGCTTGGGTTCCTGGGCCTGGGGTGTGAGGGGAGAATTGAGAAGGAGAGAATGAGGGAAGAGGGGAAGACATACCATGAGTTAGATGAGTCATGAAACATGCCCACGAGGGCTGGCCAACTGGAGTTAAGAGCTGTCCAGATGGAACATGGCAAGTTATAATTTGAGGTTATTGATGGGGAAGTAAATTCTAATAGCACGGAGGGTGGATATCTGTCCATCTCTAGTGCTGATTAAGGCTTGTTATAAATATGAAGTTTATGTGTTTTTTTTTTTTTAATCTGGATTGACATTAGATATTTTCTACAACAGCTCCAGCCCATTCCCACCCTGGGATCTGAACCCAGGGCCTGTGGCCTGTAAGGTGAGAACCCCCTGGGCTCCATGTCCAAYGCTGCTCTGTGCCTTGACTGTGGTTCTGGAAGCAGGGACCCACGGAAAAGTGTGCCTTCATCTAAACACACAGCAAACGAGGACGAATGAAAGAGAAAAGCTCCCAGACAGGTGAGMGATGTCGGTATCATGGCTGGGATATAATACTACGGATTTGGCAAATGTTGCCATTGGAGAAGATGGTTATGGGTGTACAAGACCACTCTACAATCTTCTCAAAGTTTAACTCAGAAAAAAATGATTAAGGTAGGCATGGTGGCAAATGTCTTTAATCCCAGCACTCGGGAAGTGGAAGCAAGCAGATCTCTGTGAGTTCRAGGCCAGCCTGGTCTACACAGTTTCAGGACAGTCAGGGCTACATATATACCCTATCACCCAAACAAACAAAACAAAACAACATCATTAAAAACAGTGAATAGAGAAGGGAAAGCGTACTGTCTCACCTGCTGCTACCATTTCCCACTTACTGCTGTTACCATGGTTACTAAAACCGCAACCTCCCCTCACTAGACACCTCCATCCTTTTACGAAAATTCCTCACGGTTTTGTTTAACCAATTATAAGTTTACTTAGGTATGAGAATGCAAGTCTATTTATGAAGAAAATTGTTAAAATCTTGGTTTAATATTGAACACATTAACTTAAAAATTTCAAATTTCTCAAAAATAACTCAGCAAATAGTATCATACCTAAAGCACAACATTGTCCAGTAGAGATATGTGAGCCATATGCCCAGTCTAATAGTCATATTAATAAAAAACAGAGGGGGAGCTGGGAGTGTGGTRAGATGGTTTAGTACTTGCCTTGCATGCACAAGGCCCCTAGTTAAATCCCCAGCATCAAACCAACCAACCAACAAACACCAGCAACAACAAACAAAAAGCAGAAAAACAAAACAAGACAAACAATAATAAAGATACAATCTTTTAAGTATTTTGTTTTCCTGAGATGGGTGTCCCTATGTATTCCCAACTGTCCTGAAGCTTGCTGTATAGACCAGGTTGGCTTCAAATCCACAGAAATCCTCCTGTCTCTTCCTCTCAAGTGCTGGGATTAAGAGTGTGAACCACTATGACCAGTCCCAATTTATATTAGTATGTGTGTGYGTGTGCATGCGTGTGTGCGTGTGTGCGTGTGTGTATGCACAGTGTATTCCCGAATATGTGTGTGTGATTATGTGTATAGTTGTGTGTGTGAGTGGGTGATTGTGTGGTTGTAGTGTGTACTCTTGTAAGTATGTGTGTGATTGTGTGTGTGTGTGTGTGTACTCTTGTAAGTATATGCGGTTGTATGTGTATGTGTAGTATACTCCTACATGTGTGTACTCCTGTATGTGTATATATGTGGCTTTGTGTATTTGGTTGTATTTTGKTTGTGGTGTACTCCTGTATGTGTGTGTATATGTATTGTGTATGTGTGTGGTTGTGTATGTATGTGTGTATGTACTGTATATGTGTGTGTGGTTGTATGTATGTGTAGTGTACTCCTATATATGTGTGTAGCTGTGTATGTACTTCTGTGTGTGTGTGTGTGTGGTATACTCCTGTATGTGTATGTGGTTGTCTATATGTGTGTGTGTGTTTGTGTTTGTATGGTGTACTCCTGTGTGTGTGTGGTTGTATGTGTGTATACTCCTGTATGTGTGTATGTTTGCGTTTGTGTATGTGTGTGTGGTTGTGTGTGTGTGTGGTTGTGTGTGTGTATGTATGTGTGTGTACTCCTGTATGTGTGTGGCTGTGTGTGTGCAGTGTACTCCTGTATGTATGTGTGTATACTCCTATATGTGTGTGTTTGTGTACGTGTGTGTGATTATGTGTATGTGTGTGTGTACTCCTGTATGTGTGTGTATACACATGTATGGGTACAGTCGCACATACATGCTCATGTGGAGGTCAGAGGCTGACACTGGATAGCCTCCCCTATTGTTCTCCGCCATGGTTTTTGAGGCAGAGTCTCTCATTGAACCTGGAGTTCTAATAAGGCTTGGGTGGCTGTCCAGCAAGCTCCAGGGATCTGCTCATCTCTGTTCTGCTTCCCCAGTAGACAGGATACAGCATACAGAATATAGCATACAGGATACAGCATCCTTATACAGTAGACAGCATGCAGCATACAGTATACAGTATACAGCATATAGAATATAGCATACAGCATACTGTATATAGCAGACAGCATACAGTATACAGCATATAGAATATAGCATACAGCATACTGTATATAGCAGATAGCATACAGTATACAGCATACAGAATATAGCATACAGCATACTGTATATAGCAGACAGCATACAGTATACAGTATATAGCAGACAGTGTACAGCATACTGTATATAGCAGACAGCAGACAGTATACAGTATATAGCAGACAGTGTACAGCATACTGTATATAGCAGACAGCAGACAGTATACAGTATATAGCAGACAGTGTACAGCATACAGTATGCGGCATACAGTAGACAGCAGACAGCAGYGCCTGGCTTACTATGTGGATGCTGGGGAACTAGACTCAGGTCCTTGCTGGAGCAGCAAGCACTCTACTGAGTGAGCCATCTCCCCAGCCCTGTAAAATGTAGCTTTAAAAATAATGTCTTTAAGTAAGCACATTTTATCATAATAAAAAAAATCCTTCAAAAAAGAAAACCAGACTTGCTTTATGTGCATTTTATAAAATTAAATTCCCAGAAAGGCTTGTTGAGATTGGCATGATCCGATTTAAACAATTTAAACAATTCTGACTCTTCCCCCAAAATACATCATTGTGAAACATTTTTAAAAGACGGTAGCATCAAGTATGACTCCACACGAGCCTGTGTGTGCCAGGTACCAGCCCAAAGGCTCCTCACTCACTGTGTCCCTTGCATTACCACCACAATCTTACAAGAACAAGGCAGACTGTGGCCATTCCTTTTACATGTGAGAAGACACTGCACATAGATGAACATRTGTTGACCAAGGTCACTCAGAGCAGAACTAGCAGAGCCAGGATTTGAAACGGAGTCTGGTACCCTTCCAGCTCTCCCTGCCTTCCCTCCCACTCTCCTTATAGCCCATCGGCTTAGACTTTCTCCATTTTGTATTAATGGGCACAAAAGCTCTTACTGAAAGATTACACCCAGATTAAGGCCACGGAGTGTAGAAAAGGCACTGCAAACGGTTATTTTGATCTCATAGAAGCTCTCTCACATAATTTAATCAAGCTAACCAATAGCCTACATTCGCTATGGCAGGGGCTAAAGTATGTGCTAGAGATATAAATCACTATCTCGATCTAGTTAAACTAGTTATGCGCTCTTTAAATATCCACATTCCTAAYGAGGGAAGGGAAGACAAGCACACCATCAAAGCTGCACACACGAGACCTTGCAATACTAGAAAGATGTGTCGTGTGTGTTCCTGATAAGGGACTGTGTGCCTGAGGAGTGTGCCAGAAACCAGCATCAGCTGTTCGATAAAGTCAGTACTCAAACAAACCTGCTCAGACTCATGGGAACTCTACGAGTTAAAACTCAGTTCCCCAGATCTTATCCTGCCTGCTCTGTATTACCAGAGCTTTTTAGTTTCTTCCACTTGTCTGTCTTTGCACATCAATAACCTCCATTTCAATTGTTTTAATTATGACACTCTTTTGGTAACAGCATCCAAAGCTCTGAAGGACACTGAAAAGGACACCGCTGCCTTCTTTGAAAAATGATGCTGTAAGTTACCGGATCAAATAAATTAATGGATTAATTAATTTAATTAATTAATAAAGAAGTAAAGGATTTTAGGAAGATATCCTTGCTCTTATAACCCAACARTACAAAGTAATCCAATTTAAAAATGGACTAATTTGGGGGAGCTAGAGAGATGTTTCAGCAGTTAAGATCACTGACTGCTCTTCCAGAGGACCCAGGTTTAATCCCCAGCACCCACACAGAAGCTAACAACCATTTATAACTCACTGTCAGAGTTCTCAGTTCACTTCTGGCCTCTGTTGGAAATACACGCATGCTGTACAGACACCAAATCAGCCATACACATAAACTAAAAATAAATAAGTTTCCAAAAATACTTTTTAAAAATAATAGGCTACATTTTAAACATGTATTTTTTAATAACTTCAGATAGCTAAGAAGAACATGAAAAATGCATTCAGTATAGTTAGTCATTAAGAAAGTACAAATCAAATTTACACTGAAGACCTGAGAGAGTAGCTAAGAAGGACAGGAGATGCTTATTGATAAGTACAAAGACCTGCATTCAGCCAGGCACTGAGAGCTGGTGGTGCATACCTTTAGTCCCAGAACTTGGGAGGTAGAGGCAGGCAGATCTATGAGTTTGAGGCCAGCCTGCTCTACAGATCCAGTCCCAGGACAGCCAAGGCTACACAAAGAAACCCTGTCTGGAAAGAACAAAAGAAAAGACCTGGATTCAACCCCCAACATGAAACAAACAATGGAATGAGAGAAACCAGGGAGAGACCACTTCATATTTGTCAGGAAGGCTAAAACAAAAACAGGAGTAAGCCCCAGACCCTATATGGTACTGGGAGAATTTTTTAAATGGCCCAAACTCTTTGGAAAACAGTTTGGAAGTGTTTCACAAAGCTTTGCACAGAGCAATCCTGTGACTCAGCAATTCCACTCCTAGAGAAATGAAAACACATATCGACGAAACAGCCGCACATGTGTGCTTAAYAACACTGTTCATATCATAGAAAAATATGGGAAACAACCAAGTGGGCATCAAGAAATGAATACACACACAAACTATGCATATTCATAGGTGATATGTTAATAAGCAAGAAGGAAGTATTAAAGCATTCTTTTAAAACATAAGTAAATGCTAAAAGCAAGGTTAAGTGAAAGAGACCAGTCATGAAAAGCCATGTGTGTGTGTGTGTGTGTGTGAGTCTACTCAAGGAGGTCTTCAGAGGAGATTCATAAAAATGAGAAAAATGGGCTGAAGGGGTAGCACTGGTTACAAACACCGCTATTCCAGAGGGACGGCTCACACGGAACCTGTGGTTCTAGCTCCCAAAGATCTGATGCCCTCTCTTGATCTCAGCACTCAGCGCGCACACACACACAGACACACACACACAGACACACACACACACACACACACACACGTGTAAGAAAAATGAGGTTTTGCCAGGGTCTAGGTATAAGTGATACTGGAGATTGACCATTGGAAGTTTTCTAGAATTAAAAAAAAATAAATAAATGGTGCTATTTGTAGAACCTGTGTGTCTTTAAAACCACTGAGTTATACACTTTACATGGGCAAACATTACCCTATGTGAATTAGCTCTCAATAAAGCTACTGTTAGAGAGAAGAGGAGACAGAGATTGTCCGCCTTCGTCAGCTCAGTGGGAGCTGTCCTCTGCCCAGTGTGCAGTTAAAACCCTTAAGTTTGAATACAGAAGCAGTGCTTCCGAGGTGAGGATAGGAGGGTCCACGGATAAAGACAAGCCTCACTACACAGTATCTCAATAATAAAAGAGATTTCATATGCAAAGTATTTAAGATTCATAAAGTGGCACATTCTGCAGATACCAGGCATTTGAGTTTAAATGAAGTTTTGAGAGTCTTGAAGCAACTCATTCCCGAGTCCAGATGATTTTCATTCAGATTCTCAAAGTAGAAAGTACGTAGCAGCATCTGTTCCAGAACAGCACCCCTCTGACGTCCAGTCTGATCRGGCGCTCCTCTTGAGCTCACACCAGGAGAACACAAGGAGCTGGCTTCAAGGCTGGTGAATCCCACAGTTCTACTCCCAGGTTACACCCAGGGTTAACACACCTGTTTCTCTGAACTGAGGCAGAAGAATGAAGAGCCACAGGGCGGAAATGAGGATCAAGACGACAAGAGAAGACCCAATCCAAAGCCTTTCCTTCAGGATGACTGGATCAGCTCAGAACACACGCCCATTCCAGAATCAACACCAGTTTCCAGAAGGGAACTCCAAGTGACTCACGTCAACCTGGGCTCCTCACTCGGTCACTGGCAAAGACAGAACTGACAGAATTAGCTTGCACAAAGCTCCMTAACTTCTTCAACTGAAAGTYGCAACAAGAAACAGATGTACGCTGYGCAGGAGCAGACACCTGGGATGCCACCACTTGAGCTGGTGGAGACACTCTGGGCTAAATACAGCGGGCGTGGGCCAGTCTGGGTTACATAACAAGATCCTGTCTCAAAGTATCAAAACAACAAATAAATAAAACACCCAAGATTCAGGCCCTGCTTAAGGATCGAAGAGATTCCAAGAACTGCATTATTAGGCAAGTCCGTCCTTATAAAAACATCAAACCCAAACTAAGTTATTAATGAACTCAATGTCATCAGAATGTTATGGGCCCATTATTGCATATGAGACTAGTCAATTATGAAATGTTCCTGTGCCATGCACAGCTGCAGCTTGTAAGACTCAGTTCTCACCAAGGTGACACCAATGTCTAAAAGAATACTGACCCCCGCCTGTGCAGAGTGCACTGGTATCTTTGTGTTCCTGTTCTAAGACCCTGTGTCTGTCTACCTCAGGATCTAGCTTATCTAGTCAGAGATCACACTTGAGGGAAGGGTAAACCCAT
>BDUI01002805.1:16167-44040 GCA_002335545.1 Apodemus speciosus | reverse complement strand
TCTACAGACTGTTGAAAAGATGGTCTGCAATCGGGGTATGGAAAGAGAGATGTGTGACTTCCGAAGGATGGGGGAAGATGGCACTGGGAAGGAGTGYGCCAAGTGTGGGGAGATGTCTATTAAGGAAAAGAGCGCTGAGCTTGGCGAGTATATCGTCAGCCGTGCGGAATGAGCAGGCTTCTGAGCGGCTCTGACGCTAGGCCTGGGGAAGGCTGGACCTGACGATGTTTTAAGAACACTAATCCTCAAYGAGTATTTTCATCTGTTCTTTATTCTACATGTTCTCTTCTGTGCAAAACTACAACAGCTACCCACACATTTTCTACAGAGCTCCCTCTCCAAACACTGCCGCTCTATATTTATCTGTTCAAGCTGAGAGACTACAAGAGGAGAAGATCCTTATAATTAATCCTCTTGCAACCAAGCAAATATCCAATTTAAAAATAAAAATCCATTACCAAAATGGCCTTTATTCCTCAAACCCTAGCTATAAACTCAATTTTAAAATTTCCCAACTCCATTTATCTTCTGATCTATTACAATCTTGCACTGGTTCCAAGTATTTAAACCAAGCTCCTTGATGAAATTCTATGGGAAAATCACACAGTCATGCTGAAAACAAAATGTGGTCAACTTTCTATTAGAATTGTTTAGATAGATTCTTTTAAAAGTACAGCAAGTCTGGGCTGGGGGCGTATCTCAATTGGTGTAGACCCCGCCCAACATCTGTGAAGCCTTAGGTTCAACTCCCAAGTTCTACATAAACCAGGCATGGAAACTCACCTCCGAAGTACCAACATTTGGGAGGTAGAGTCAGGAGGACTAGAAGTTCAAGTCATTCTCAATTACATAACAAATTTAAGGCTAGCTGAGGCTACCATGAGACCCTGTGTCAATTAAAACAAACAAACATTGCAAATCCTGTAACTATAGAAAGCCTACATAATTATTTTCTATCCTTAAATGAACTAGAAGAGATCCTTAGAAAATTTCTTTAGTTTATATATATACATATATGTGTGTATATATATTCTAGTTACATCATTAGAAAACATATGTAAAGAAATGGACCAAGTGCATACCATAGTGTTCAGAGTGGCAAAGATGGGAAACAATATTCTTATGGAATCAGCTTGCTATGAAGCCACACCATAAGGCTGGTATAACTCCTGGGTGGATGCCTTCCCGGCAGGAGTGAGGTCCCGGGGTTATTCCCAGCACAGGAGGAGGAGGGAAGAGGGGACAGCAGCAGTGGCTCATGTGAAAAGTACAAATTCAATTTACATTGATATGCCTTTTTCACATCTCAAGTCACAGATCCAAATGTTTGGTMGCACATGTTGACAACGATGTAAACAGACAGCAACTCTCCTAACATCCATTTTTAGGAACACATCCTAAAATTCACTGTGAGCCATGATGAATCCACAGGGTTATCACCTTAGCAATGCAAGAATCAGCRAAAGACTGGAAATGTCTGTGCAACAGAACRGACTTCACTGGTCAATGGGGGTAATATAGGCTAGGGATTACTTATCTGAAATGTTTGAGAACAAAAATTTGGAATTTTTCAAGCTTTTGCTTGTATGCAATGAAATGTCTTAAGGGTGGGAGTCAACGCTAAACACGAAATTTATTTGTCTCATATGCATTTTATACTCATAGAAAAACACATGTATTTAGGATATATTACAAACCAGAGACTTGCTTTTAAAAAACGGTCAACGAAATAAAAAACAAAAGCCCACATCCAAGGCTGCAGCAYGGATACAGACTCMGGTACAGACAGAAAGGAGAGCACAGGCCGTCTAAAGGGTGAGCGGGCAAGCCAACGTGGCGGGAGGAGGCACAGCTCTCGGCTGGAGACTTGCTTTCAGTGGGATTTGGTTGGTGGGTAGGATACTTCTCAAGGTCAACGAAGGAGAAAGGTCAGCCATTTGTCCTCCGGTACACCAGGGAGAAGTTACCCTGGATACCCATGCTGGGATGCTAGCAGGGAGTAGGACCTTCACCAAGGGCACACCTCAGGAGTGGCCAGCGAGGCGCTACAGGAATAGCTTAACCTCTCATCTTCATAAATGAGGCCAGTTGCGGGTTTGACAGGCTTGCCTGATTCAGGGTATCAAATACAGGCACMGGGGTCTAAGTTCACCCTTTGCTCTCTCTGGGAATGTAGACCTKGAAACTTTTAATAGCCTAGTTGGGGGACGGGGAGCAGAAGAGGAAGGAGAGGAGAAAGTGGGGTGAAGGAGACCCGACAGCAACGTCTAGATGATACTTTCAGAAGAAAATTGTAACAGAACCGAAAATTGAGCTTTGATAAAGAAAATTTTCTCANGGTAGGGTGTGTAGGGTAGGGGTTGTCCCAATCAATCAACCAATAAGAAAAAAATTAAAAATAAGGCAGCAGCAACTAGTTATGAGAAGACACGATATTCTAATATTTATGTGTCTGTGAATATGTGTGTGTGTGTACGTGGTCATGTATGTGCACATGTGTTTACATGTGTTTGAAGCCAGGTCAACAGAGAATGTCATCCTCTGTCATTCCCCACCTTATTTTTCGAGACCATCTGTCCCTGAACCTGCGGCTCACAGATTTGGCAAGCCTGGCTAAGAGAGGGGACCCTCCTGTCTCCGCCTCCCAGCACTGGGGACTACAGGCTCCTGCCACCACATCCAACTTCCTATAGGGACACCGGAGATCTAAGTCAGCATTCCAATCAAACAAAAGCATGACCAGGAAGAGCTAACGTTTTCCCGGGAGGAACAAAGGGGCCGGGTATTGAAGGAACAGAGTGGGCCGAGCAAGCAAGGCAGCAGATGGAGCCGACCCGAGCCAAACATTCAGCAGTGGCACTGGAGAGTAGACTGTCACATGGTCTGCAACTTCAGTCAGCCAGTGTGGGAGGAGTTATATCAGGCAAGGAGGCAAAAGCCGCAAGTCAGAGGCTCTCCCTGGATAACTGGCTTCTCGAGACCCCTTCAGAGCCACCTGTGCCTTTTACTATGACTAAGACTGGAAGATACAGGAAGATCAAGAAGAACTTTCGCCGGGCATCGCCACTCTGAGTTCGGACCATCAAGAAACAGGGACAGAGTCGGRTGACGAATTTGGTGGCTGTTAATACAACCTGGGTGGGATGGTTTCGTAGCCTCGCCCACAGTGCCAGTGGAACAAGAGCGAGAGGCAGTTAACCTCAGCATCCCAAGAGTCGCTCGCATCGGAATCAGGACCAGGTTTCACATCCACAAATCATCCACGACTAATGTTAGCCAGATACAGCAGCCTGAGCCCGTAACTCGGGCCTCTAGGGAGACTAGGGCAGGAAGATTGCTCGAGCCCAGGAGTTCACAGCTAGCCCAAGGACCATATTGAGAGGGACCAAGGAACTCATACACATAAAGTAAAAATTTAAATAACTTTTAAAAAAATCTCTAATTCTAATCTCAGCATCTCCTTCCCAGTTCTAAAATAAGACCCACGAGCCAAATTAGTTCAGCTCAAACAAGAACGCGTCTTGGATGTAGTGGTGTTGGCCTGACTTCTGTCACGGTGACATATCTGAGACCAACTGTAACAGACTTACACTTCCCTCTAAATCCTGGCTGCGGGCGGTTCAGCTGGTGGTTCACAAGCTCTCCATCACCACGAGCCCGGCACACGGGGGTCAGGATGTCAGAGCAGCAAGGTGTGTGGCAGGCAGGGGAGGGAGCTCGCCTCGTGGTGACCCAGAGCGTCTGGCTGTGCTAACGGCTTCTTCTTTCCCTAACTCAGCTCTCACCTTATTAGATGTTGCTGCCCACATTCTTGTCGGGCCTTTGTCTCTTAACGGCTGTCCCACAGGACAGTACCTCTAGACACACCCTCATAGGCACATCCAGAAATATGTCTTCCTAATAAAGGCAGCTGTCAATCCAATCACTGACCGTCGTAATTAACCAACACGGATGCCCACCACGGAGCATCTTTAGCCACGGAGGTGTTTCTTATCATTTAAATTGAACAACACATTCATTTATTGAACARCTCTTATACCACAAAGTCCTGTAGAAGATATCAAAACCTCTTTAAAAAGCCAAGCCCTCTCCTAAAGAGATCACAGCCTAAAGTCTAGTTGAACTGTTCACATAATAAGACACAAGGGCTGGGCGTTAGGCTGTGTGGTAGTGTTTGCTGCACGT
Source organism: Apodemus speciosus (assembly GCA_002335545.1). NCBI lineage: Eukaryota > Metazoa > Chordata > Mammalia > Rodentia > Muridae > Apodemus > Apodemus speciosus. The sequence goes on along the minus strand of BDUI01002805.1, from coordinate 39,855 downwards.
GCAAGGCCAGTGTTGGATCCCAACATTAAAGAAAATAAATCGCTTCTCTTGAGAAGCCCAGGCCCACTCTTGCCTCTGTATTACCTATTTTTTTTCCTAAGTCCCTCTCTCCCATGTTTAAATCTAAATTAAAACTTTTTCCTAATAAACCCAAAACAAACAATAGAAACAACAACAAAAGACTCCAAATAAGAAAGTGCAAAAGATTTGAGTATCATATATAATAATATTAATATACAAGTATTGATATATKCATATTTAATATCATATTAGCATATGAGTAATATGTTTGTATTAGTAGACAAGTAGTAATTTATGAGTACTGATCAATATGATAAGCATCCTGTAAGCTAGAGCATAGAGGGAGGAACTATTAGCCATCTGGGACTTGAGCCATGTTTTGAAGGATAGAAAGTGGACCGGTCAGAGGAAAGAGAGGAACTGGGCAGTGGAGGGATTGTGGGGTACAGTAATACTATAGGGAGCACTCTATTCAAGGCTTCAGAACGTGGGGAGGAGCCAGGTAATGCACACATAAACCCGACCGAGGGAGAGAATGGGGAGTTTGCAGCCGGCCTAGGCAACACCATAATGTCTTTTTTAAGGTAGGAGGCAGGACACGAGGAGATAGACATTACAACTGTGAGAGCTGTGAACACATATTTGAGCTCCTAGTTAATTCCACCATTCATTCCCTAGCCTGGACAAGCTATTAGACACCTCCCGCCCATTTTCCCAATAATGGCAATCTAGTACCTACATCAAAGGTCTCTCAAGAATAAGAATACAGCGATAAAAATATTACTATAAAAGTTACTAATTAGTCACTACTTATCAAAATAAAACTATTATCACTAAAGATGAAAATGGATTGGAATTCAATTATAGAAGGTCATTAATGCTAAGCAGGATTTGCATTAAATTTTATAGGTAGTAGAAAGCCAAAGTTTTGCGTGGGAAAATAAGAAAATCAGGTTCGATGGGTTCATTTATTTACTTATATTTGTGGTGCTAGAGATGGAACCCAGGGCCATGTGCACGGCAAGTAATGTAAAGGAATCTACTCCGGGACCACTGAAGTTTTAGGAAAACGAATCTGTGGGAAGCTATAAAATGGACTAACCACAGAGAAAGTGCAGAGGTTTGGACCTGCATGGTACAAGTCCAGCTGCAGGCTGAGAACCTAAACAAGACGGGGTGATGAGAAGGGGTGCTGATGTGCCGAGAGGCAGGACACATTCATGGATCTAACCAGGGCGGTCAGTGAGGACAGCAAGCCACCATGTGGACACACTGACAGACCCAAGTTACAATTGTCTTATGAGCCTTTAGCACAGAAAACGAGCTGAGCACTGGGACTTGTCTTATGTAATTCAAATCAAGAAGAAAAGATGCTCTCCTCTGAGRGATCCCCAGACCTGGGAACAGTTAAGAAAGAAACAGAGGCTGTTAACATCACTTTGTCTTCTAGTACAAACAGGACCACATCAGCTCCGCCAATCCAGATGGGCCTTCCAGAGCCCTATGATCCAGTCCCGTTTATTCTTTTTATTCTTTTTATTATTATTATTATTATTATTATTATTATTATTATTATTATTATTATTATTATGTTTCTCGAGACAGGGTTTCTCTATATAGCCCTGGAACTCTCTCTGTAGACCCAGCTGGCCTCAAACTCAGAAATCCACCTGCCTCTGCCTCCCAAGTGCTGGGATTAAAGGCATGTCCCGTTTATTCTAAACTGTAAGGTCAATCCATTCAACTTGTTCTSCATAGAGCCCTAAACATCTGCAGGGAAATTCTGTGGTGCTTTCAGAATACTTTTTAAACTCTGTACATTTATTTCCATGAAGAATTCCATGCACATGCAAAGTCTATAACCTTCATTATCTGTCACGGGGTGAGCACACCTGTGGAGCCGGGACCTACTGGAGACATAGAATACTACTAGCATGCCAGACTCCTTCACAGCCATAGAAAGACGTCTCCAAACCCTCATAAGGTAACCCACCTCTTGAGTTCTGACACACGGGATTCGTTTGCCAACTTTTAAAACTGAAGCCAATGGGACTGTAGAATGTTGGTGTGTGGTTCCCTTCACCCAACCGCATATTCCTAAGATGACTAAGTTTCTTACACAAAGCTCCAGTCTTCTCATTCCGACCACTATCCAATATTCTTGGGCATTTATTTCACAACTCATTTATTCATGCTACTATTGATCGCCACATGGAAAATTCCTGTGTGGCCTTTCATTTGGCATGAACATTTTTGAGCATCTGCCTTGGTGGCTGTGTGCACCCAATTCTGCTGTGCATAAATCTGCAGTGGAACTGGACTCCATGGCGGAACTGCTGCATCATAGGGCACGCGTGTGCTCAGCTTACGTCAGCCGACAAAAGCTTTTAAGGAAGGAATATTTCAAGGCCTTCGTAGTAACGTGAATTAGAGTAATGACTGAGGAGGAGGAGCTAACTGCCTTCGGCAGTCCAGCGGGTGGAGCAGAGGGCTGTGGACGGTGTAACTTCAGAGCTGCTTTCAGTGGGAGGGGTGTATTGCCATGGGAGAGCTTACGTACAGGGTCCATTTAATTTAGGGTATTTTCAGCAGCTTCCTAGCATGTCCCTTCATGCATGTGCGCACATACACAAACACACAAACACACACACACACACACACACACACCCTTAATGATAGGACATAAGAAAGGGGAAAGGGTAGGGAATCTGAATAAAGTATGGACTTTAGCACTGAAGGATCAAAACTGGCTCACACATTAATCACAGTAAAAGTGCAAGGCAGCGTACGAAGATAAGAAAAGGAAAATGGAAGGAAAGAAGGCATATAAGGATTGAGAAATATATAGAAATTTAAATGTGTCTAAAAACCTAAAGCTGTGCTGGAAAAAAAAGTGAATGCTAAACATCCACTTGAAATATAATCTGCACACTGTAATGTGCCTGCAGGACTTCTTTCAGGGTATACTTTTAAAGCTTTAGATAACAAACATGCCTGCGCATACACAGAACATGCATGTACACTTCCTATCTATAGACCTAGATACACAGACAAACAAGGGATGCATTCTACCTCTGCAAATGTTGGGGTTTGGGCCTTATAATAATAAACCTTTCTTTTCCATTCTATCTATTCTAACTTTTTCTGACTTTACACAACAAGCTTTTGATAATTCATCAAGAAGCAATCCTCTAATAATCTTTAAGCAATGATGAATCAAAGCTCCAAGCAAAGCCAACATTCCAAAAGCCATGTCTTGGTTTAAAGTCATCGAGTCCTTGTTTACACGATGGGGGGTGAGRAGGGAGGTAGACAGGCTTTCCGTTGCAAGAGAAACCAGCCACTAACCTGACAGAAGATGCAGGGACAGGAGCCTGGGCCAAAGGGCAGAGCCCCGGCCTCCCTCAGCCCTACACTATGTGAGACTGCTTGGCAGTCCTTGACTATCTCCAGCCCTCGGGACTCATGATTGCAAATCAACCATCAACTATGGAGACTCTCCATGAGTCAAGAGGCCCCTTCATTCTCACTTCTTGCCTGTGCAATTATCCTACTTAAAGCTTTTCTCTCCATTCTACAAAATGTTGAGAGAATCTAAAACAGGACTTATCTCCACTGAATGAACACCTATGCCTAAACACACACACAGACCCACACAAACACACACACACACACACACACACACAGAGAGAGAGAGAGAGAGAGAGAGAGAGAGAGAGAGAGAGAGAGAGAKAGGTGATGGCTCACACCTGCAATTCTAGCACTTGGTAGGTAGAGGCAGAAGGATCAAAAGTTCAAGGTCATCTGCAGCTAGGCAGTGTTCAAGGCTAGCCCGAACTCCAGGAGACCCTTTCTCAAAGTACCAGTCACCACCATGCAGTGCCCACACCACCATGTGGACGGCAGACATTTACTTTAACATATCTAGGTTTGCTCGGTTTGCTCCCTAGGAGTTTTGGATTCAGTTGGGGTTCTAGCAATTTTATGTGGTTAAAGTTTGGTTCCCCTACAGTTAGTTAACAAGCTTCTTATTAAAAAGCCAAATAATAAGTATTTTAAGCTTTATGAGATCACATAGTCTCTGCGGTAACAACTCAACTCTGTTGTTAGACAAGGGCAGATAGAGACACATGAAAATGAATGGATCTGTGTTTAGATAAAACTTTATTTATAAAAATAAGCAGCTGCAGGCTAGAGTTTGCCAGTCTCCTTCCTAGAGTCACGGTGCGGCAGGAAAGATAATTGAAAAGACAGATTTTTTAAAAACTACATCACAAGTTCACACTAAGACAACTGTTTTGTTTGCAGGGAGGAAATGCTCACGAATCAGAATCTTCACATACCTGTGAATGTTCAAGTTTCCCCTGCATGAACAGGTCACATCACCAATACCTAAAGACAGAGCAGGAAAACACTCTCCCTTACATGGTTGTCAAGACAAAACAGGGGATGTGTTAATTTACATAGGCAAAATTTACAAGATGACCTGCAAAAGTAAAATACCAGGTTTCAGCAAACTTTAGCAGTAAACACAGAAACTCAAATTTGATCATTCCTCCTACATATTAAGCAAGTAATTAAGATAAATGCCAAGGTCATTGGCTTTCTTGGAAGAGCTATTGTGTTTTTATTTAACCTAGTTGCTTTAAACCTGCTGGCTCTTGGTCACCCATAAACTACTAAATCTGCAGATAGCCAGAGTAATTACTCTTTGATCTGACGGTTCTGATGTATTTGGGGCTGTCACAAGAGTTACTCCCCAGAGGGAATGAGTGGGCCAAGTTTATTCTACCTTCCTTTGGGTCTACCCTAGCAAAAATGCCCCACTCTGTAAGAGTCACCTCACTAAGTCCTCTCCATGGTAGCTAACAGGTGTTCAGTAGCAGGCTGGAGCAGAGCTGGCCTGCCAAGATCAAGCAAGTGCCTTTTTAAAGAACTGATCTTAAGAAGTTCCTCTACATGGCTTTGCCATGGCAAAGACCACGTCAAATAGTAAAAAAGGCACTTACTTGACTCCCTCTGGCCAACTCCACACTCTAGCAGCTAAGATGTCACTGGCACGGAAGGTGGAGAGTGAGGTGGAGATCCTGCCAGTCACTGAGGAATGGTCATGAAAGAAAGACCTAAGGAACAGAGAAGAGTAAGGTCAGGCCAAAGGTGAARGCCCTGAGCCTGCCAGCACGGCTGCTTCAGCCTGCAATGCTAGGAGCCTCCGAAGACCTCCCGAGAGCGCTCTTGGAAGAGCTCCAGATGAACTGGGAGAAACCTTTCAGAGAAATAAAGTATTCACTCATCAATGGCCACCCAGAAAACTCACAGAAGATGGAAGAAACGTGGATCTGAAGCAACAACCCGCAAACACTTGCAAACACCGGTGGGGTTTTTTTGTTTTTTGTTTTTTGTTTTTTCTACTTTATCTCCCTGCTTCAGAATATATAAAGATAAAACAGAGAGCTCTGATAAATAATGAAGACACAACTGTTTCTAATGAAAGTGGATTCTAACAACAGAGCAGCTCAGCACTCCGAAATCTTGGTACACTTAAAAACACAACAGGAGTGAGGGCTTGGCAGTTAAGAGCAAGCCAGGTTGCTCTTTCAGAAGACCTGGGTTCAATTCTCAGTGTTTACATAGAGGCTTAAAGTAATCTGTAACTCCAGTCCCCTGGGATCCAAAACACTACTCTGGTCTCTACAGAACACCAGGCACGCATATGATACAGAGACATGCAAGCGGACAAAAGACCGGTATACATCAAACAAACAAAAAAGTTTTTCAAAACTGATGCAGTTCATTGGGCTAACAACGAAACCCTCTGGAACAGGGGTTATCCTTGACTCTGACTGGGGATGACTAAAACCCAAGAATGGTAATAAAAGGAATCTGTACATATCAGCACCCCCCTCCCCCCACATAGACCCGGCATCTTGAAAATGTGTGATTTTCTGAAAAGTAGCAACAATGAAAAACAAAACTCTCATCTGTCCATCATTCTCCTCCTTCCAACTAACCATCCCTGAAAATAAAAGACAGGTAGATGGGCGGGCGGGCAGGCAGACAGACAGACAGGCAGACAGACATCTTCCTTTACCAGCAATCCATTCAGAACTCATTCTCAGACCATGGAAGAAACACTCGGGCAGCTGAGCTCAGTCATTCCTGAGCCTCTATAACTGGCAAGTTCCTCAAAAGGCAAATACAATTTTTTTTCATTCCAAATTAGTATTTGTCAAATAAATGTTCTTGCGTGGTCCCTCTTTGTTTTTCAATGTATTTATTTAGTGAGAAGTTCACATGACTACTGAATTTATATCATTTCCACCCCTCCTGAACCTTAATTCTAAGATGCATTAAAATTGTTCACTCTTTTAAACGGACAGTCTGGTGGCTCAAACTGCCCAGGTCCCAATCAGCTTAATTACAAAGAGCTACTCATTGTTAATAGCATCTCTGGCCAGACTACAGCTTGAATGCCTAAGTAGCAATTTCTCCTTGCTTTTGGCTGCGCTCCCCTGGCCTCACGACCACCTCTGGAAAGCATCCCGCTTGCTCGAGTTCCCCCCTGCTGTCTCAGCATTTCTGGTTAATGCGCTGCACAGCAAATCATTTGGAGGGACAACCCGGAGCGAAGCTATATGCACTGTGGCTCCTGTAAAAGAAATGCTCAAATCGTTAGCCTGGATTTTGAAAATGTAAGGCAGAAGCATGAGACTGAGAAGATAAAAATGTACCCGCGACGGCTCCTTAAAACAAGGACTATAACCCAGATTCAAATCCTAGTCCCCATATGGTAATGCACAACCATCTGGAACTGGACCTCTGTGGGCACTGGGCACATGTGTGGTGCACATACAGACAGTACCCAGAAAATCAAATATAAATACATTTTAAACAAACAAGGACCATAAAGTAAGAATCCACGTGGACTAGTACCTGAGTATTAAATATTTATTTCACATCAACTATCTCAAAAAGAAGTCCTTCTTGACCTTTTTAGAACTGGAAGTTTCCTCAGCTTGCTCTGGAAAGCTATGCCACAATGTAACAACACTCTTCCTTCCTTTCTTTCTTTCTTTCTTTCTTTCTTTCTTTCTTTCTTTCTTTCTTTCTTCCTTCCTTCCTTCCTTCCTTCCTTTCTTTCTTTCTCTTAACCATAAAAGGCATAATGCCTTTTACAAAATAAAGCAGTATCTAAGCACAGCAGAGCATCCCAAACAAGGAGAAACAAGTTGATGCCAACAGGTTTCATGCCACGGCTTGTCTGCCCTGGAAAAATCCTCGTATTTCAGTGGAGTGAAGCAAGCTCTCCTGCCGCAGCCCGGTCCCCCGTGAGCTCGCCGTTAGAGCAGATGCTATTCTGCACCTTGCACGAGCCGTGTTCGTCTGTGTGCTGAGACATTACTCCTCTCCGCCTTCTCTGGGGGAAGTACAAAGGGCTTTCCCAGGAAGAAGACAAATGAGGACATTGCACACCAAAAAAGGAGATTAGCTCTTCTGAAAGGCAAAAGAGCATTCCGAGTTTAACTCGAAAAATGACATAACAGATTCCTGCCCCTCACAACCGTCAGTGAAAAAATATTCAGTTAGCTGGGAAATGATCGTTTATATAGATCAGACACAGAAATGCCACAGAGCACTTAAAAATAAACCGAGTCGGGGCTGGATTGGTGGTGCCGGCTAATCTTCCAGAGGACCTGGATTTGATTCCCAGCACCACATGATGGCTCAGAACCATCTGTTCCAGTAGACCCGATGCTTTCCTCTGGGGGTCTACAAGTACCAGGCATGCACACAGTACACAGACATACATGCAGACAAAATACTCATATGCATAAAATAAATAAGTAATACAATAAAAATGAACTACATAATGTGTCAACTAAACATAACTTTATTTTGTATTACTTTTATTTGGGGGAGTGGGGTGCAGGTAGAGGTCAGAGGGCAGCCTGCAGGAACTGGTTCTGTGGATTGAAGTCAGGTGATCCGGATTTGGTGGCAAGCACCCTTACCCTCTGAGTCATCCCGCTGACCCCCCAATAAAGAGTTTTCAAGTGTTATGCAAAGAGAATAAACTAGAGAAAGACACAAAGTGTAAACCCTCCCTTTTTAAAAAAAAAAAAAAAAAGATTTTATTTAACTATTTCTAAATAGTTTTAAAGCATGTTTGTAAGTCTACACAGGGTTTGAAGATGCACACATGCAGGCCACAGGCTAACCATTCACTGGGTGGGAAACACCAAATCCTAGAGTGTTACTCTRGGAAAGAGGACAGGAAACAGAACAGAGGAGTTCCTAGGGGAACCCACTGAGCATGATGTAACCCTATGACCCGGCCCTCTGGGAAACTCCCTCCCATGACAGAAGGTCTTTCCTAGTGAGTTCCTTGGTGAGCTAGCAGGTCAGTACTTCCTGCTTTCTTTCTCCTATGATCTTTCTGGTGCTGGCTGTGATTGTGACCTTTGCCCATACATAGCTCAGGGCCAAGCCCATGGCTGCTGTTCATCTTACCAGAATACTCATTGCAGCAAAAAAAAAAAAAAAAAAGCATAAAAGACTATTATAGTTCCTTTCCATTCTCCTTCTCTGCTGCTACAGCTCTAGCAACCATTAAAAAGAAAGCCATTACATATTTCGAGCTCACCCAACTTTGTGGTATTTGGCCATGCTAAGAATTATAATTCATTCTGAATCACAGACCAAGGCGGAATGAGCTATTAAAATTAAAGAAAGCACTGACTAGAGTTCAGCTCGCCATTAAATAAATCAATATCCCAAAATTCTGTAATGTGTTACGCTAACATTCTGCCTTAGCACCCCAAGTGAACTTGGAAACCATTTTGTCTTAAGACGTAGGTCTGAAAAATTATTTAAGGTTTTACTTTCTTGGGGATTTAAAGATAAAATAAAAACATCAGGGAGGTGAACATTACACACTTGAATTTTTTTTTAAAAAAATTCAACATCTTCTGACCAGAAAATTCCTTTTTATATAGAACCTTCTGTCACCAGCCCTTACAGATCAGTGAGAGAGGGAAAGGAAGAGAAGCAGGAGGAGGAGCTGAAGGAGGAGGAGGAAGATGAGGAAGAGGAAGAAGAGGATGAGGATGAGGAAAAGGAAGAAGGAGGAGGAGGAAGAAGAGGAGAAGAAGGAAGAGGAAGAGGAAAAGAAGAAGAGAATTCTTCGATAAGTTTAATACCCTCATTAGTTAAGAAGAGAAGAAGAAGAGAATTCTTCGATAAGCTTAATACCCTCATTAAGTAAGAAGAGGAGGAGGAGGAGGAGAGAATTCTTCAATAAGTTTAATACCCTCGTTAGGTTTTTACTGTTCCACTATATTCAAACTATCTTTAAATACACTTCTTTAAAGTATCCTACTATCTGAATTCTGTTTAGAATAAAAGATGGGTCTTTACCACAGTTGGCCACCTGCCACAGCCTGATTCATGGCAGCTAGGAGGTCCTGGCGGTGCAAAGATGAAGCTGTGGTGGGGGCAGATGGGAGATTCCGAAGGTTAACTCCCAAACAAATATCTGCAAAACATCTGCCACCTTTGGAATGCATGTAGGGAAGGTATGTGGGGCTGGCAGAACCTCTTCAATCCATTCCCTCCTGTCTTCTGCAGAACCCGGCGCTGCCCAGCTCCCACCAGAGGCCGGGCAGCAATTTCTTTTCTGTGTGGTGTGGGGATAGAACTTAAGGTCTCACATGTGCTAGGCAAACACCCTACCATTCAGCCCTGTGTGCTCTCCACCCAGCAGTGGGAGCCCCTTCCAGACCACTAGGACTGCTCCATCGCCTTGGCCCCGCCCTGACTGTTTCAGCACCATGCAAACTCCTTCAASATTATTCGCCGCTGCACGAATCCAAGCCATTCCATCCCTGTAATGTCCTGGCAGAGAACAAGATGATCTACGGCTACATCTTCCCCGGAGCTAAAGGATTTAGACAATGGTCTCTGGGATTGTTTAACTCACTGACTCTCATCCATCCAAAAGTGAGTGGCTATCTAGGCTCTTGACACTGCTCTGGCTCTGTCCATGGACCTGGCCGACTTTATGGGCTTCTGGTTGCCCACCAATGCTATGCCTGCTACTAATACATGAATATCATGAACAGCTAACCACTTACTAAGGTCTTCCTACTACAGTTTCAGCCAATGTAACTACAAAGGAAAAGCGAAACATTGTGTTCAGGCTAGCCTGCCTGGATGCTATTTAGAATCCACTCACTAGGACAATCCTATCAAGGCACACCAACTTTGCTGCTTGTACCTTCTCCCAACTCTCCAACCCATGGCTCCCCAGTACATCTTTCCCTCCTCTGCCATTCTCTCAACAGTGTGGATTAAAAAGAAGAGGAGGAGGAGGAAGAGGAGGAGATCTACGGCAACCACAAAAGAGAAAGATGAAAGTACAGCCATAAATGACTCCCTGGGGGGATGAATACAAAGCAAACYGTTGACCGAGGTATCAGATGAGACCACGGACAGCTCATTTTACCCCAAGCTCCCGCTCTCATCGTGAAGACAAAACCTGGACGTTCAACTGCAGTGAAGCCACACAACGAAACAAAAGTTACTTGGAAGAGTTATAAAAAAAATTCAGAGCAAGGAAGGTGGCTTGGCCGTTAGATCATACTGATCTTGCACAGGACTAGAGCTGGGTCCCCGGCGCCCACATTACAAGGCTCACAAAGACCTGTAACTCCAGCTCTAGAGGGCCTGACTCCTCTTTTGGTCTCCATAGACATCCATGCACATGTGGCATACATTCCCTTAGACAAGACAAGACAAGACAGACAGGCAGACAGAAATCTTTTACAGCCAGATACCATGGAATCTTAATCCTAGCGTGCATACCCATCACGAACATACATGCATGCACAGACAAACATACACAAATAATAAACAAAAGACGCTCTTAAGGCTCACTAGATTGAGCATACTTAGTTAACTGACCAAAAAAACGAAACCAAAAAAAAAAAAAAAAAAAAACTATCAAAATGTTAAGACCAAAGAGGTTAAATGTTTTGCTCAAGTTCATGGAAAAAAAGGAGAGAACTCACACTACTGACTTTTTACATTTCAAATGATATCCTCCTTCCTGGTTTCCCCTCTGTAGAACCCCACCCTGTCCCATCCCCCTTCCCCAATGGAAGAGCTAGGGGAAGGACTGAAGGAGCTGAAGGGGATTGCAACCCCATAGGAAGAACAATATCAACAAACCAGACCCCCCCCCCCAGAGCTCCCAGGGACTTAACCACCAACCAAAGAGTACACATGGAGGAATCCATGGCTCCAGCTACTGACTATTATACCACATGGAAACTTCCATTACACATAAATATATACACATTTATCACCTCTTCATTTAAGTATCTCAGAAAACTAACAACAGCCTGATGATACAGCTCTCCTTTCCCTGGAGATTTCATAGACAGCATCACAAACACCTCCTCTTCTATAGCAAAGTCCCAATGCCTCTGAAAGACTGTCACAGTTACCAAAGAAACAGATGCCCACATTTGTATTACAATCCCTGGAAGACCAGAGAGCTGTGCTTTTTAAGTGAACAACTCCAGATATTGTTTTCCATTTTACTCTTTTACCTCTTAAGCAATGAGAGGAGTAGAAGAACCAGGAATCGCCTGTATTTATGTTTCTAGTGTAGAAAGGAAGATGGGTAAATTTTTAATAAGAAAAACCCCTCAAGATTAGAATGCCTGCTCAAGGAGAAATGGTACTCGACTGCAGAGACGTTAGACAACCATGTGCTGAATTTGTAAGTTCTCCCAACGTGAAAATAAATGTTTAAGGAGATGGATGGGCACGTTTATTTATTTGAACATCACAGCGGTGTGCGCACAAACCAAAACATCTCATAACAGTCATCCATAAACAGATATAGGTATAGTTTTTACTTGCCAATTCAAAAAAATTAAAGGAAAAGAAAAATAAAAAGACCATTACCATACCATATTCAATAGTCTCTTAAGGGAATCAAAAGCTATGGCCATTAGAGAGCTCTTTATCAACACATGCAAGACAAGACAGAAAGCTAAGAAGAACTAAGTCCAGGAAAATTACCCTGAAGTCCTCCTCTGATAAGCACAGTCCGAAGGACCACTGCGCAAAGCTATGGGGAAGTGAAGCCCGCAGAGCGACCATTGTCCGGAGATGTGTGTGAACCTTCTCGGGCTGCGGAGAGAATCTGAATTCTATGGGGAAGAGGGGGAAGGCAGGTACATCTGAAGGCAGGCATCTGACTTGATATAGAAATGTAAAAGTGACTTAATAAAAGCACAACGACACATTTTAATACAAAAATAGAAGCACAGAAAAGAACGCAAAGGAACATATTTAGTAAGAATATAAGAGGGGAGCTTTCAAGCATCAAGAAATAATCTCTGTGCCTGAGGAATAAAGTCGGACCTTGAATTAAACTATCCTCGACCTGGTGCTGGCTAAGAGCTTGGCACACAGACATAGCCCATCACTTCTACCGTGGAAGCTGGCTGGTCCCTACTCGCGATCCTGTCTCTCCTATCTCTAGCTAATGTCCTAGTTCAGCCATCTCTTCCTGAGCCACTGACCTGGGTGTCCCTCTATTGATCTCTCTCTCTCAGGTCCCACTCTCTCTCCCTACCTTTACAGCAAAGCCAGCATGACGCGTGTAAAAGTGTACACTTGATCAAGGGACCCTCCTGCTTTATATCCTCAGCAACTCTATTGACAAGCAATGGTTTGATTTTTGTGTTTCTCAAACTATGGCTTCTTCAGTTGCAAAATCAACTTGAAAGAGTCCTTAATAGCACCTCTCAAGGAGAAAGGAAACCAGGCATATCTCTTCTTCTGTTTAACCTGTACACAGGCAGACGCGTGTACACACAATGGAGTGTCTAACACATCCCATGATGGTGTTGGTACACGAATGGCTGCTGCTGTACAGAATAAACTTTCAGCTCCTTTGCAAGTCACTTCATGCTCACAGTCTAATACACTTGACTGTCACAGAGGCTGGAGCCAGGCTCTCTCAGGATGACATACCAAGGGTGCTTTTGCTAGTGTAGTGTTCTCAACTATGATCCCAGACAAATCACTTAACCAATCAGTGGTAACTCAGTTTTACTCACATCTTAAGGTAACTCAAAAACTGAAGGAGATTAAATATAAAGTACATGGTGAAGCTGAGAAATATTATTGTTGGGATCATCACCATCGCTTACCTTACCTGATCTTGTCCCTTATGCACAGTCGTATCACATCTCCGTGACCTGAAACACCGACCACGCTTTTCCAGTCCCACATGCATGTACTGCTTCCTGCTTTAGCACTGTGAGGACACCGCAGGGAAGCCAGCCTGCTTCCAACAGGTAGAAGCCACTGCTCCCGCCCAACCTCCACAAGCACAAACCACCTAGCCTTGTCYYCCATGCCTTTAATCCCAGCACCCACCCAGAAGACCAAGGCAGGTGGATCTCTGTGGGYACAAGACCAGCCTGTTCTATGTGGTGAGTTCTAGAACAGCCTGCATTGAGAGACCCTGGCTCAAAAGAAGAGAAAGAAAAACTACATCTAAAAAGCAGCAGCACAACCCATCACAGCACTTGCACCGTGTCCCCTGGCCACACTGTGCACTCTTGTCGGACCCACCCAAGGCATCGTCTTCCGTAGCACGRTGATTTGCATGGAAAGTCTACATATCACTTCCAAGTGATTCTGGGTAATTTAACCTTTGTAGGTGGAGCATTTTGTCACAGAGTCCACTAGAAAATATTACAGAACTATCCAGTATAGAAGAAATACCCAACAATTACCTCRTTTAGTAAGACTGTTTAGCATTCCAGATTGAGTTACCAAGGTCCCTGGGAAACAACCCTGACTCAGACCGCAGTCAGCCAGCTAGCGCCTGAAGGGAACGTGGGGTAAGATTTAAGGACTGGAGACAGTAGGAAGGACCTTGAGNTCCGTGACCTGAAACACCGACCACGCTTTTCCAGTCCCACATGCATGTACTGCTTCCTGCTTTAGCACTGTGAGGACACCGCAGGGAAGCCAGCCTGCTTCCAACAGGTAGAAGCCACTGCTCCCGCCCAACCTCCACAAGCACAAACCACCTAGCCTTGTCTTCCATGCCTTTAATCCCAGCACCCACCCAGAAGACCAAGGCAGGTGGATCTCTGTGGGTACAAGACCAGCCTGTTCTATGTGGTGAGTTCTAGAACAGCCTGCATTGAGAGACCCTGGCTCAAAAGAAGAGAAAGAAAAACTACATCTAAAAAGCAGCAGCACAACCCATCACAGCACTTGCACCGTGTCCCCTGGCCACACTGTGCACTCTTGTCGGACCCACCCAAGGCATCGTCTTCCGTAGCACGRTGATTTGCATGGAAAGTCTACATATCACTTCCAAGTGATTCTGGGTAATTTAACCTTTGTAGGTGGAGCATTTTGTCACAGAGTCCACTAGAAAATATTACAGAACTATCCAGTATAGAAGAAATACCCAACAATTACCTCRTTTAGTAAGACTGTTTAGCATTCCAGATTGAGTTACCAAGGTCCCTGGGAAACAACCCTGACTCAGACCGCAGTCAGCCAGCTAGCGCCTGAAGGGAACGTGGGGTAAGATTTAAGGACTGGAGACAGTAGGAAGGACCTTGAGRTCTCTTGGAAAACTACAGCAGATGCAGGGGGAGTAGGGGACAAGAGGAAGGCAGAATTMGCTTCAGCTCAAAAGCCAAAGTGTTTCCCCGATCCATTGCTAGCACTGAAACAGTTGACGGTACTCAAAGACGAGTAAACCCATCCCCAGTGTCCACACCCACAAAACTGGGGTAATGGTAAGGATTAAAGGACTCTGCCAATGCCCTCAGATCCTTCTACATTGCAGAGGTCGGGTTGTGTAAGCTAGCTCCTTGGCTCTATTGTTATTTGACAATTTATCAGTCACTTTAATTTTCTCTGCATCAAAGTTTAAAGCAGACATTAATATCTCGAAACGCCCTGTAACATCACTCAGAATAGACGAGAAGCATGACACAGACCTGTCTTGGGAGGCAAGACAACTTAAGGGTTTCGGTACCTATTAAGACAGTCAGGACTGTGAGCTGCTGGCTGTCCGCCTCTGCAACTCCCCGGAGATTGTTACGAGGGCTCCACAAATGATCAGTTGGACAATAAACAGCAGAAAAACGTGCATAAACGAAAAACTTTAATAATGACGCGAGCAAGGCAAACACCACTTTCTTACAGACTAATAAATTTAATATCACCCAAAACAACCATATGAGAAGTCATTGCCTTTAAGAGATGTCAAGATATGATGTCCTATTATCTAGCTACTTCAGAACTGCATCTGACGAAGATTCCCTTTAGCATCCTGTTAGATCCAGTTGGTGATATAATTTACCAAGTTATATTTTTATGACTATAAAAAATTCAGGCCTGTATACAGTTTATGGGCCAATAGCTCACTAAGCTTATTAAAATTAATTTGTTTGATGCCAACCTTCATTTTTATGCAGCTGTCTTTACTGCAAACATTTTACAACATGCACRGAAATAAATGGGTTGTTTCTCCCCTTAGTTTTCACCCTGCAGGAGACTTTTTTTTTTTTTTTTTTTTTGGAACATAAAAAGATAAAGTCGTTTTTGATTGTTTGTTTTTTGTTTTGCTTTGTTTTGTTTTTAGTAGAGCTTAAAATCTTGGCTCTTACTGTGGTACAAACCCAAAACAAGAACAATTTTTAGACATTGGAGTTCATTGTGAGAAGGCTGTACTTCTGTGTCCCTCGCATCACCAAAGGATTTTACCCTCATAGTAATTAAGCTAAGAGTGGACAGTTCTGCTGCGCCAAGGAATGAATTGTAGGCACAATTATTTGGATACAGATTTCCTGCTATGGTCAAAGTTATTTGATTTGAGTGATTGTCATCATTCTCAGCCCACAGGGAACAGGTTACATTCATTTAAGAAATGGTGTGTTTGTATTAAGACGGTCTATGCATGAAGTCATTCATCAACTGTTTCAAAGAACAATGGTTCTGCTTGGAGAGTGGCACAGACATTAGGTGAGGGTAGGATTCTGGTTCATTRTCTGTGATCATTTTGAAAAGCATTCATCTCAGAAAAAGAGTAACTTATAAGGTCATCTTCAAAATTGATACAATGAAAATTTGTTTTCAACCTGCAGGAGACAGCTTTTTTCAAAGATTTACTTTTTTGGTTTTTAACTATGAATGTGTTTGTATGGGTGCGCGCATGTGAGTGCAGATGCCCACGTGGAAGGCCAGAGGGGCCGGACTGCCCTGAGCTGGAGCCGGGAGGTTGCCAGCTGCCTGACATGGGTGTTGAGAGCCGAACTCTGGTCCTTTGCCAGGGCAGTAAGTGCTTTCAGTCACCGAGCATCTCGCCAGGCCTGGCAGGTATTTCTTAAGCATCTGTTGTCCAGCCTGATGTGTATCAGAGCACCCTTGTTCAAGACTGACTCACGCCCTCTGCACCTACTCTAAGAATTCCACCCCAGTTAACTTCTTTTTTTTCCAATTCACCTTTTAAGACCAGTGTTAACACTTGAGAGCAAAATCAACCATGTAACTTAGAAGGAAAAGAGCTGGATGGGGGATGGAGAAAGTAACAGGCCTTCTCGGCTCTGCATGAAAATCCATTCTGTCACTCTGAGACGCCTGCATCCTCCAAGGCAGAGGCTCTCCATCTTTCTAAGGCTGTGACCCCTTAATACAGTTCCTCGTGGTGTGCTGACCCCCAGCCATACCATTACTTTCACTGCTACTTCCTAACTGTAGTTTTGCTACTGTTAATGAATTGTAATGTAAACATCTGTGTTTTCCAATGGCCTCGGGTGACCCTGTGAAAAGGTTGCTCAACACCCCACCCAGAGGTCACCACCCACAGGTACTGTTCTAAGGACTTCTGAGTTCTGTTCTAGAATGACTTGTACACAATAGTTAATTTTCCTAATAACATATTCTAGGAGTTTGAATGTGTCCGTGAGCCCGCATTAATCGGTCCAATCAAGAAAAAAAGGTTCCAAAGCTGAGCAGATATTTTAAAATATTAAAATATAATCTTCACCTTAATCCCTGTGGATACTCACATAATGACATCATATTGTAAAAGACCTAACAGGAGGTATGAACAGGCCCAAAATAAAATGAAAAGGTTGATTGTCAATTTATTGTCTTTGACTACATCATTCTTTGTTTTTTGTTTTTTCGAGACAGGGTTTCTCTGTATAGCCCTGGCTGTCCTGGAACTCACTCTGTAGCCCAGGCTGGCCTCGAACTTAGAAATCTGCCTGCCTCCGCCTCCCAAGTGCTGGGATTAAAGGCGTGCGCCACCACCGCCCGGCGACTACATCACTCTTAAGGGTGAATTTTCTATTTAGATTTCTTTTTTCATAGAGCATAAGATAAAGTCCTTGGAGCCTTAAAAAGATTGAATAATCAGAATTTGATGAAAAAAATCCAGGTTCACTCAGTAAAATATTTTATGGGATTCAAAATAAGTAAAATTTTTGAGATGAATAAAAAGATATCTACCTCCTTGAAAATAAAACAAGTGTGTTCTAAATGAGTTCATCCAGGCCCCTCGATAGTCCAATACTTCTAGCAGACTGAAAACAACACATCTGGAATCCAATGGAAGCATGTATTCCTAATAATCGGGTAATTATCATGACTTTAACTGATTATGAACAGAAAGCTACTGGTCACCACAGAGCTAACTTGGTGGTCCCAACGTCCCCCACCTATCCATCATAAAGAAATGTAATATCCAATCGCCAAGCTTAAAGAAATTTTTCAGATTGGGCTTCCTGGACAACAGGCTAAAAAAGTCAAGAGGGGAAGACTAGTAAGATACACACCTTGGCTTTATCTCCCCAGTAAGACAGGGAGTCCAAAGATTAACCCTCTACTGTCATTCACAGATGGAGTACACCGTCAATCTGCACCCTGAATGTAATAAATTCTATTAGCATTTAGATTGGAGAATGGAAAAAAATAAGAGGCAGGAATCACCAAAGTTAAAATATAAACCAAGCCTTTCATCGAAAGGAATCTCAATCCCTGATTTCTTATTTGCCACAAATATAACCTCATATGTCACTCCTCTGTTTCATTAGATTTATGAAGTGAGGGAGTTAGGCTTGCAAGGAGTTTTATTTACATCATTCTCTGGCTTGAGATGAACCTTAAACATAAGAGGAACGACTGGGGGTTGTTACCGCTGAAACTCAGACACAGCATCTGCTTAACAGTACGTGTGTATGGAACATTTGAGGCCRGCGCTGAAGCCAGCTTAAATACAGTAGAATTTTTGTGCATGAATGCAGCATAGCAAAAACAGATTCAGAGCAAGAGAAACTCAAGAGAATTAGGGTTTGAGGCTAGATGCTCATCCAGGATCCCATGCAGGAGGATCATTGCAAGTTCAAGACCAGCTTGGACTGATTGCATAGGAAGGCAGTCTTGGCTATATTATTCTCCACTCAGGCAGGTGAAGGGTGCAGGGGGGATCCGTGTATTAAACAAAGTAGCCTCAGGTAAGTTGCAATAGTATTCCTGCCAGGACACTGAAAAGGGTGGAGAAGAGGAGCTACAAATTGTAACAGTGTAACGCCAGCTTATGATTTTGTAACTGGGCCCAGAGGCTGACCACTAGGAACTGCCAACGTTCAGGCTGTCATAATCTGAGATGAAGCAGTTTGGTTTAGCAAAGGAACTGCACAGCCCACAGTGAAAGGCAGTTCCCCTCCACGGAGCATCTTTGGAAATAGCAGCCACCTTCACTAATCAAACAGGAAGGTATGCGACAAACAGTTTATATTCCCTGTAGGTGCTCTGGAGTTGGATAAAAGCAGGCTCTTAATATGAGAAGCCACATTATATGATGCAAAGACAAAGAAAGAAAAAACACTGGAAAAGCCACTTACTTTACTCCTATTTATTCCACTGAGAGCTGTTCTAAAGTCAGATTCCATGGATGCCCATTTTTAGTCTCAGCTAGGTGAGAAACTGAGGCAGGAGGGTCTCTTTAAAGCCAGGAATGAGAGGACTTCCTGGGAAACGAAGTAAGACTTGATTTCAAACCCTGTGCTGGAGAGGAGGCTGGACTACATTTTAATGGGGGAGTTATAAACAGTTATGCTTATAACCGTGCAATCACATTGGCCATTTTATTCAAGTTCTATTTGGTCTACACTCTTTCTAAAATGACAACTCTTGGCTGGCTGAGCATGGTGGCATACGCCTATAATCCCAACACCAGGGAGATGAGAAGCAGGGAAAGAAGAGGCCATTTGGCCTCTGCTACATAGTGAGACCCTGTCTCAAACAAACAAACGAACAAACAAACAAAGGTGGCCCAAGCCAACAAGAAGCAGCAGCTATTATTAGTAGGACCCTTGGCTCTAATCTGCTGTACCAACTACGGCTGAATAGAAGCGCCACAAGCAGGGCTTGTGATCGGGTTCGATGCAGACTGCCATCTGCTGCACGCACGGGATGTGTCCGCTCGGCCCCAGCGTCTCCCCGGGTACGATCAAGTGGTTTATTCCACACTCTCCTACCACACGTGTCTCAAAACCACATCTGCTTAGAGAGTCCTACTCTTGGAGGCTTTGGAAGACAAAGACTTCCCTGGCAGACAAAGGGTTAATTTTATAAGAGAATGGAGAGATGCAAAGACAACTGTAGTTTATGATACAATTAAAAGAAGACCAAAAGGGACTCATAATACCTAGGCAGGAGTCTTACCGGCTGCGCAATCTTGGCCAAGTCTCTCTCCTTTCTGGGCCTCAATTTCAGGCTTGAAATATCAAGAGTTAAATCCCTAAGAGGCATCTTTCAAACGGAATGCCACATGAGGAGTCACAGAAAAATCCATTGGGACACATACATGATGGCTTTAGAGCAACTGGGCAGATATTCAGAATCTGCTTCAACGTATTTAAAAAATCAGGCTCACCTCTTTTCAAACCTTAGATTCCGAAGTTCATTTACAAGTCACCATTCCCATGACAACACTTCTGCCCTTCAAAAATAACACTTCATTTTTAATTGTGCTTTCGGTTACGAATTCAGTTCATCACTTTTACCCATCCCAGAATAGCACAGAAGAATATTGTCTGAAGTATCTCTTACAAGGAAGGCACGCACAGACCCGTGCATCTGAGGCACACATTTTTAAACACCACTTGAATACCACACCCAAACAGTATTAAGAACAAACTGCAAAATCGGAAGATGCTTCATTGGAAAACAAAGATAGCTTGGGAAATCTTCCAATAGTTCAGAGGGAAAAGACTGTCATCACATTTTGGGGGTGGCCTGTATGTCTTTCAGAGAACATAACTGGAGGCTATCAAACATGCAAATCAGAATCGAACTATAGAAAAAAACTCGGCTCTCACCCAAAAGCTTTAGCAAAGCAATGTCAGTATGCCAAATGTGAAAAAGTACAATTTTCTCWCAAGAAGGAAGCCCGGGTCCATAACTATCGCTAATAATAGCAATACTATCTTGTATTCGAAGCGCCTCGGTTCTTTTCATTGCGCTTTCCCACAATTTTATGCTAGCACAGGTCTAGGGCTATCCTCTCTGCAAAGCTCCAGTCCTTTCTGCTTAGGAGACAGGGAATCAGAACAAGATAGGTCATGATGCTTGGGCTGAAGGCAGCACCTTCCTCTATTGGGCCGGCTGCAGTGAGCTTCTTATCACACTATACAAGTTCACCTTATTAAATTAAACCTCCACTTGTTCTCTCAAAGAGTTGGCCAGAGACCAACACGTATGGGCCTCAAAAGTCCAAAGGAAGGGAACCTGCTGACCAGTTAGGTCAAGAAGTCCATGCCAGGCTCCGGTACTGTACCGCCAACACTTGCACGCCCCTAGGCTGTTGAGACAGAATTCCTTCTTTGCCAGGCAATGAAACCCGGCAWGAACTGGTTAAYAGAATCACCAAATCTCTGCCTCTGTGAACATGCCATGCCGCCTCTCTAGTGCCTGCTGCCCTTCTTTTGGGCAGGCGCGCAGCCTGACAGCTAACCCTCAGAAGGGACCACCRGGACCTTTAAGGACCCGAGGGGATGGTGTTTGCCTCCTGAAGCAATGCAGCATCCGCCTGGAGGAAGCTGGTTCCCAGAACACGCACATGCAGGGACCTGATCAGAGAAGGCTAAAGTTTGATTTTCCTTCCTGCGTGTTCCTAGGGGGCCGAGAGAGGGCGAGGCAGTAGCCTCCTGGGGTCCCGGGGTGCTCTCCGGGGACAGTTCCCAGCAGCATGGCACTGCCACTCTCCTGACACACCGGCAACCGCGGCAACTCCGGACGCCCCAACCCGCCCAGAGGAGGAGAGAAGGCGACAACTTGCACCGGGCTCAGTTCGGGAGCATTGTAGCAAAGCTGTCAGAAACGTCGGAAGGAGGGACCGAGCCCGGAGGCGGGTCAGGGAGAGGTTCAAGTCCCGTGCCTTCCCCGCCCTGGCGTCCCCAGTCCTGCGGGAACATCCCTGCTGTCGCCCCTCCTCCTCCTCCTCCTCCTCCTCTCCTGCCTCCCGCCCGCCCGCCCGCCCTGCCTTCTCAGCCGCCGCCGCAGGCGCTGAAGGACACGGAGGCTCGGTGGCCGGCCACCCCGGGGCGGCCGCGAGTTGAGGGAAGTCGCCGGGCGCCCCGGCCTGCCCGCGGCTCCCCACGCCGCCCCGCCCTCCCCGGAGCCGCGCTCGCTCACCGTCCGGTGCTGCTGGTGCGGCCGGTGGCGGCTGACGCCCAGCCCGGGAAAGCAGCCGGCAGTCAGCGCTCCGCAGCCGCCGGCGCCCCCGCCGCCGCCCCGGGAGCAGAGCAGCAGCAGGAGCGATCTACCTGCGGCGGCCGCCATCTCTCAACTGGAAACGGCGCTGGCCCAGGCAGCGCAGCGGACGGCAGGGGCGTGGCCAAGACCCGCCACTCAGCCGCACCAGGCCAACTGCAGCCCTGAGTCAAGCCTCTGAGGCGGGGCTTCCTGCGAAGCCCAATCAAAAGGCGGGAGAATCCCGGCTTCTGGCTGTCTGTCACTTTCAGAGTTACCTTACGGGCAAATTCTAGGGGACCRGTCTCTGGCACTTGAGCCTCTTGGAATGGAGCAGTAAGGGGATGGCGCGTTCGATTTGGCTAATCTTTACCAAGTGACTTGATAAGAGAGCTAGGGAAATAGATACCTGTGCAGAGCTTGTTCGGGGTTGAGTTCTGAGTGTTCTAAGTTGTCTGCATAAGCACCCAACTGGTCATTTTAAGTCGGCTGGCGACAACTCTCGACCACATGCCTAAAGTTAGCATCCATAACAGTTAGCCATTTGGATGTGCCGAAACTAACCCTGAATTGTAAAGTATTCCAGTTGACAGTGCTATGTAACATGATATAAAGTAGACTAGAGCGATTGTAGTTTCAAACTCCCAGAATGAATACCTGCCTGCCATTGGGCTGAATGAACAGAACGCTCCACAATTGAAACACCTGATTCTTTTTCCCAACACCCTTAGATTGACATTCCTCTCTAAAAGCAACGCTGTTCATGGCTATGTATGACCTTGGTCTCCTTTTTAAAATAAGCTACAAAAACAGAAGAAGCCAGCAATATAATAAAACCATGTAAAGATGAACCAAGTTTCATAGCTAAAATAGCAAGTAGAACACAGTTGAGAATAACTTTTCTTGCCTGGGGCGGGAGTACGGGGAGATGTCATTATGTTGCCCAGGCTGGCCCGCAAYGCACTATGTAGGCCAGRATGACCTCAAACTCACCTCCAACCTCACCATCCCCAGTGCTGGGGGTTATAAGCATGAACCATCACACCCAGCATAGAATTACTCTTTTTCGTTGTTGTTGTTGTGTTGTTGTTGTTGTTGTTCGGATTTTTGTTTGAGATTAAGTCATACTACATAATCAGGCTAGCCTTGAACTTACAATCATCCTGTCTCAGCCTCCTGAGAACTATGATCACAAGCACCACCATGCCTGGCTTGGGCTGACCTCACTCACTGTCTCTTGAAAACACGACTTGCCACGGAACAAGGTTTCTCAATCCTGTGGGTCGTGACCCTTTGGGCCAAAAGTTTTTTCTCACAGGAGTCACCTAAGACCATCCTAAAACGCAGGTATCGACATTATGATTCATAGCAGTAGCAAAATTACAGTTATGAGGTAGCAAGAAAAAACAATCTTACGGTTTACAGTGACCACAGTATGAGGAACTGTATTAAGGGGTCACAGCATGAGGAAGGTTGAGAACCGCTACACAAGAAGCTAAGTTCCTAGYGAGGGTTCTTTGAGTGTGGTGTAACAAAGGTGGCCGCAGTTCCTCTATTTCCTTAGACTTCCTAGCTGTTTGTTATTACGAGCCATGCAATTCTTTCAGCTCCTTTTTAAAATCCAAGTGGGGGGGTATAAATATTTTAAAATTCTAATAAACATCATTGTAGGTTATATAACCCTACATGAAGTTTTAAAATATTATAAATTGTATTACTTGTTCTAATAATATTCTTTAAAGTTTGACTAAAATTGCTGTAAAGATTCTGGGTTAATTCTTCAGCCCTAACCCAGAACAGTAAGATGGCGGGCTTCTCCTGGTGACCCCCAAAGAGCTTTCCGTTCCAACAGGT
>BDUI01002804.1:72570-89815 GCA_002335545.1 Apodemus speciosus | reverse complement strand
GGGGCTCCCACTTGGAAAACTGGGGAGCATGTAAGCATCATCATGAACAATAACTATAATTGATACTATGCTTATTTTAAAAATTCAAAAGTTTGTAGTGATAATTAGGTGTCAAGAAACAGGGCCCAGCTTTATAAAAAAAAAGATAGTAGAAAACAGTATAGAATTAATGAATAATTATTTTGCAAATGATAACTGAACTCTGATCTTTTATTGGTTTCTGGCTGTTGAGATAACCAGCTATCCCAGTGTGGTTGTTTACCACCACAGAACTCTTATCTTTTTGCAGTTCTGGAGACCAGAAGTCCAAACCAGGTTAGCACGATGCCTCCTTCAGGAACCTCTTTGCAATGATGTTGACATTCCTTGACTCTCAATAACCCATGTCTTTCTAACGTGTGCCCAAGTTATCACACCTCCTTCCAYGCTGACCCTCCCTCCTCTTATAAAAATACCACTGGTAACACTGATAACCACAGACATGAACCAGGATAACACAAGACCAATGATGTAGTCACATCCAAGAAGTCTCATTTTTTTTTTAACAGGAGGCAACACAGTCATGAGTACCAGAAGCCAGATATGGACATCTTGGGATAGGATGTGGGCATTATACCCCCACCACGGCTTTGTGACTGTTGCTTGTGAATAGAGTGTCTACAAGATATCAAACTATTATTTATAGACTGACAATTATAAAAGAGAAAATGGCTTTCATAATTAAAGATTCTCCTTATTATTACCCTAAACAATGGAACGATGGGAAACTATGTAGCACTTCTCTTAATCTAGTATAAGATGCATATATAACTTATAAGAYGCATACATAACTTATAAGATGCATACATAACTTATAAGATATTCCTCCTACCCCTAGAGGCATCGCAGGTATGGCTGATGTGTCCCGTGTGCGTCAGTAGTTGGCAGAGAAGAGAGGCTGTCTATGCTTAGTGTTCTGATCCATGAACATCTGAATGGTTAGAATCCTAATATTCCCTAAAAAAATTCGAGCCTGAGATGACCACCAGACTGGTGCCATTGGAGCTTGCCTGAGATAACCCCTGCCTGGGGCTGTAATGCATGAGCAGGGCATAGAACTCCCGAGACCACTCCTGAGATGACCCCAGACACTCAGAGACCCCAGGAACCTGTAAGAGGAGCAAGCAAATGGTGGAGAAAAGGAAGAGAAACAGAAGGGTGTGGCACGACGAAGAGAGGTAGAACTGGACACTTGAGGGTAGTGAGGAACAGCCTGATGTGAGTAGCTGGCAATGCCACCTGGGAACACCGTGGGGTCCTGGCCTGTGCTGCGACCTTATCTGGGTAACTGTACAGCAGCAGCAGGGGTCTGTTACCACCCAAGGCCAGGTGGACATCCCTGGTCTGGGCTGCTGTTTGGGGACATGTTGATGTCTGAAGGCTGTGCAGAATTGGTCCCACCCTCACCTTGGCATCATGGGAGAGCTGGCCCTGAGGGAACGAGAACAGGAGAGCTGACCCAGCCCTAGCCAGCTGCAGTACTTGGGAGAGTGGGCTCTGCACATTGCCGAGATTGCAGGTAAGCCAGCCCCAGGATACAAGTGTGGGCTACCTGGCCCTACTTCTCATCTCTTGCGAAGTGGCATGGATGGATACCTTTCACCCTCATCCTTCACCACCTGTGGCAGGCGGGAGACCTGTATCTGGGGCCAACACATTAGGAGAGCAATCCCTGGACAGCGCAGTAGAGCTGACCCTGCTGGCCTTGAGGGTGTGAGGGTGTGAAAACTGGCCCCACAACTTGGCTGCCATGTGGCAGACAAGGGAGAGATGCCCTTCCCTCCTCTCACCCTGGACCACCTACAGCAAGTCATGAGAATAGGAGAACTGGCCCTGCCCCTTACCTGCTGCAGCACTTRGGAGAGCAAGCCCTATACTTCACATGGACAGCGCAGTAGAGCTGTCCCTGGATGTGGGGGCTGCAGGTGAGCCAGCCTGCCAATTGTCCGCTGGGGGTGGTATGGCAAGTCGGGGAGCTGGTCCCAGAGTCATGGTAGTAGGTGAACTGTCCCTGTCCCTTACCGGCTGCAATATATGGGAGAGCAGTTGCTGCACCTCTCCTGGGCAGCAGGGTGGAGCTGCCTGGTGGCTGGAGTGGCTGGTGAGCTGGCCCTGAGGGTTTGAGAGCAGGAGAACTGGAGGGCTGACCGCCTCATATTCCAGACCCAGGGCTTTGAATTGGCCCGCCCCAACATCTACTCCATTGATGAGCTGCTGGAAGTGCATGAAGGGCCAGACCTACAGAGCCAGGGCTGCAGGATCTCCATGACCCAAGGCAACAGCAGAATGTCCTAGAGGAGTCCTGGTGGGGATCCAGTATTGGCAGTGCAGCAGAAGCCAGAGGCCTTGGACCAGACCAATGGCTCATTGCAATGAACATTTGCAAGTAGAGAAGTGTGAACAAAAGGGTACACTGTGGGACACACTGTCACACTACAGCTTCCACAACAAGATTATTTTCTCTCTGTTCAGGGGGAGGCTTCAAGGGTGGAGAGTGGCGTGAGAGGAGGAGAAGATGAATGGGATTGGAGTGCATAATGTGAAATTCACAACCCCAGATTCCTCTTAATTGTGAAGTCATAGAAAAAATACAAATTTAGAATATTCTAAATTTGTAAAGAGGACCAGACTGACATTGTAAATCATTTTAAAGATACTGCAATTTTAAATGACTTAATATTAGATGATATGGGATTAATTTTSTTGTGCTATACAGGGTACCTTTCTTGGGAAATACAGGTCTAAGTATTCAGAATTGAGGGACTTAACAAGATTCTATTGAAGTCAAGCAGTGATCAACTGTGAGAAAACCTATTGTTTGGGGGAATTTAATCAGTCTCCTCCAGTTAGCATAGGCTGCCTTATTTGAACAGCTGGGACATCTAGTAGAGAGCCCATAAATGCTATTTCTTAATAATGAGATCATCTTAATTACTTTTCTATTTCTGTGATAAAACGTGATGACCTAGGTAACTTATAAAAGCATTGAATTTGGGGGTCATGATTCCAGAGGATTACAGTCCGTGAGCANGGAGAGCAAGCCCTATACTTCACATGGACAGCGCAGTAGAGCTGTCCCTGGATGTGGGGGCTGCAGGTGAGCCAGCCTGCCAATTGTCCGCTGGGGGTGGTATGGCAAGTCGGGGAGCTGGTCCCAGAGTCATGGTAGTAGGTGAACTGTCCCTGTCCCTTACCGGCTGCAATATATGGGAGAGCAGTTGCTGCACCTCTCCTGGGCAGCAGGGTGGAGCTGCCTGGTGGCTGGAGTGGCTGGTGAGCTGGCCCTGAGGGTTTGAGAGCAGGAGAACTGGAGGGCTGACCGCCTCATATTCCAGACCCAGGGCTTTGAATTGGCCCGCCCCAACATCTACTCCATTGATGAGCTGCTGGAAGTGCATGAAGGGCCAGACCTACAGAGCCAGGGCTGCAGGATCTCCATGACCCAAGGCAACAGCAGAATGTCCTAGAGGAGTCCTGGTGGGGATCCAGTATTGGCAGTGCAGCAGAAGCCAGAGGCCTTGGACCAGACCAATGGCTCATTGCAATGAACATTTGCAAGTAGAGAAGTGTGAACAAAAGGGTACACTGTGGGACACACTGTCACACTACAGCTTCCACAACAAGATTATTTTCTCTCTGTTCAGGGGGAGGCTTCAAGGGTGGAGAGTGGCGTGAGAGGAGGAGAAGATGAATGGGATTGGAGTGCATAATGTGAAATTCACAACCCCAGATTCCTCTTAATTGTGAAGTCATAGAAAAAATACAAATTTAGAATATTCTAAATTTGTAAAGAGGACCAGACTGACATTGTAAATCATTTTAAAGATACTGCAATTTTAAATGACTTAATATTAGATGATATGGGATTAATTTTSTTGTGCTATACAGGGTACCTTTCTTGGGAAATACAGGTCTAAGTATTCAGAATTGAGGGACTTAACAAGATTCTATTGAAGTCAAGCAGTGATCAACTGTGAGAAAACCTATTGTTTGGGGGAATTTAATCAGTCTCCTCCAGTTAGCATAGGCTGCCTTATTTGAACAGCTGGGACATCTAGTAGAGAGCCCATAAATGCTATTTCTTAATAATGAGATCATCTTAATTACTTTTCTATTTCTGTGATAAAACGTGATGACCTAGGTAACTTATAAAAGCATTGAATTTGGGGGTCATGATTCCAGAGGATTACAGTCCGTGAGCAYCACGGCAGGGGACATGGCAGCAGGCATAGTGCTGGCGCAGTACCCAAGTGCTTACATCCAATCAAGAAGCAGGAGGTAGAGAGCTAATAGGGAATGGCATTAACTTTTGAACTTTTATAGCCTGCCCCCAGTGACACACTTCCCCCCAACAAGGACACATCTAATCTTTTCCATACAGTTCTACCAACTGGGACCAAGGATTCAAACACAAGTCTAATGGGGACCATCCTCATTCAAGCCACCACAGAGACCAAATTCCATAGGGTTAGAGCTACTCTAGATAGAGCCTAACAAAGCTTAACAAAAGCTATAATAGGATGAAATAGAATCTCAAATGATCCTGGCGATACAAGGTGAAGCAAAGCCAGAAAACAAATGCCTATGAAACCCCTATCTCACTAGATAAGATGCTGCCCATCTTATCTAGTAGATGCTCTTTCAAGTCATGGCTTCTTTGTCCTTTGGACATTATTCTAGATATCTTTGATGGTGTTTTTCTCATACATGAGTATTTCTCGGACTTACTTTCTGTACACCGAGAATATACTAAATAATGCTTTCATGGGAATCATGAAGACCATGATTTAGGCATTAGATACTGCCCCAACCGAGCCTTCAGCTTCAGTTATAACTGAAGGATAACTGACAAATATAAATAGCTGATTGTAACTCACTTCCTCACCCATTTTAAAATCTTTGGGGATTTATCTTAAAACTTGATAGCAAGTAATAACTGGCTGCAATTTTTAGTTCTTTCCTCTTTAACTATTATCTTTTCCATTTCATCTAGGTGTATTTCATCTGTGAAATATTAAATGAAACTACGTTAAGTTTAGATATAAATATAGAGGGATTATAGGTTTTTAAATACAAAAATAGAATCATCTTAATTTTCTTAAACACTTTACCATAAACTTTACTTATAAATTGTACGAATACAAAAAACACAGCACATTCTCCCATTTTAAGCTGACTTTGAGTTATAATTTTCTAAAGTCATGTAACCACTACCAGCTGAGATACACCATCTTTATTACATCCCGTCGGTTACCTTAGCAATCAAAACTCCACTTGTCCCTCCATCCACCCAGCTCCAATTTCATAGTCCCAAGCACCTTCTATATTGTAGACTATCTTTGCTAAGATTCTTCAGAAATACAATTGCACCGTTGAGTATGTCATTTGGCTTGTTTCTCTCTCCATCTGTTGTGTTCATCAGGCCCGCTCAGTCAGAAGGCAGAGAGGGGAAAACAAAGCAACCCAATCCCTGCTATAACCATGTATAAATCACTACGTGGAAGAGAATTTGTTTTTGTTTTTCTTGGATAAATGTCTGAGAATGCAACTGAGTGATCCTGCATTACCTTTTGTTGTTATAATTAAACACCATGACCCAAAGAGTCTTCTACAAGAGTTTATTTTGGCTTACAGTTTCAGAGGGAGTCCATAACGGTCTGTGTTGGGGGAGGGCAGGACAGATGGCAGCCAGAGCAGGAAGATGAGAGAACATTTTTAAACATGAAGGAGCACAAGCCAGAACTGGGATGATGTTAGAACTCTCAAAGCCGGTTCAGGTGATGTACTTCCTCTGAGGTTCAACATTTCCCTCTGTTCATACCTTTCCAAACGTCATTGACTGGGGATCGAATGTTTAGTATGTGAACCCATACAGCAGATTTGTCATTCAAACTACCAGAGAGCCTATGGTAAGTCTGTATTTAATAAGAAGCTGCCAAACTCTTTTCTAAAGTGCCTGCAATATTTTTGCCTTCTTATGAGCAATACACACAATCTCCAGTTAGTCTGTCTTCAGCAGTTGGCATCAGTTTTGTTGGTTGGCACATGGTCAGAACACTCTCATGGGCTTTATGCATGGCAAACTGATCCCTACTGTAGTTTATGAAGAAAGCAAAATTTAATCAATAGTATTTGGAGGCAGGTCTTTGAATGGGGTCATTGGGGTGGGACTATGAGTGCCTGGTATCTTGTAAAGGATCAGAGACATATTCCTAGGTGTTCCCATATCCGACAGGTCCTCTAAGAAAACCATCACCAGATGAAGCTACTTGTACCTGGAGAACTGACTCAAAAATAAAGTCAGAGGACACACCCAGTGTGGTTACTGCAATTGACATAAAGACTAAAGCAGCAGTTGTCATAAGCTGTCCTGGTAAGTTTGTTACCAGAATACAATTCCAGATGACTGGGGTACAGCTATATACATATTAGTGTTATAAAGTAATTTACTTCAAATTGTCTGCCTAGTGTCTGCCACACTGTTTAGCATGTTATTATTTAGCTGTAAGGATTACTTATGCATTCTGGTTATGCCTTTGCAAGATACATGCACTTCTTCACAACCTGGGAACCTTTGTTTCTTACCACTGTCTTTCAAAGAGCCATTTCACCTTGACTAAAACTTTCCTGCTTATGATTACTGCCCACATTTCTCACCCCTCCCCAAAAGAATTCTGTCTATCCAAGGCAGCAAATTTCTCCTGCTTCTTTCTAGGATCTCTAGATTGTCCATTTTGTAAAGCTCTTATCCCGTATAAGCATCAATTGTTCATTTGTTGAAGATTCTTTTCCTTATTGAATTACTCTGATACCTTGGTAAAAATCACTTCTCTCTGTCTCTCTTGAATATATATATATTTCAATTTCTGAACTTCATTTTGTCCAAAGGTTCTTAGCAATTCTGAAATATATCTAGTAGTAACAAATCTGTTTACAGTTTCTCTCTGAAAGCCTTCTGTCACGTTCATCTTTCTAAAAAGGTAGTACTCTATGCCATTGTTTAAAGATATTACCCAATATCTCCCACTTGAAATTTGCGAAAAGTATATATTCACCTTTCCCTGGTTTCTGTGTATGGAATACCTATCCCTCAACTCACGGCTCTTGTACTCCAGATGTTTTTGCAATACTGTCTAGTTTCCAATTAATTTCATTGATACTCCATATGAGCTCTTTTAAAAACGTACTATCCTCTACACAATAATGTACAGGCAAGTAGGACATGCTGAGTTAGACAAAGTCTTCCCCAGGAAGAACAAACCAACTGGTTTGTCTACTGGTCAGTCCTGAAAACGTACGTTCATGCAGTTCTATTCCTGATTCTTGGGCTTTCCGATGCTTCAAGTTCCCTTCTAAAATTCGTGTCTTAACATATCAAGTACTGGGTTCCATTAGGAACCTCACGTGTACACACTTTAGTCATTCTCATCTGTCTCTCAACTACCCTCTGTGCCCTCCCCAGCCCCCTCCCCAACTTAAACCTTTGCATTCCACATCACACGTGCTCTACTATCCTCCTCCCCACATCCCCTCCACCCTCGTCTATACCCACTCTACTCTCCTGRCCTTCCCCACTGCACACAAACTGAAGTCTAGACTGCACAATGTAAGCCATGCAGTCACTGTCTGTGTCTGACTCATTTCACTTAACAGTTCACTCATTTTCTTCATATGATTTTACTCTTCCTTACAGCGGAATACATTTCCACTGTGTGTAGGTGCCACATTTTCTTCATGCATTCCAGTGCTTGCTGATGGACATCCAGGCTGGCTCCATTTCTTCACTGTTGTGAACTGTAACAAACATGGATGTCCTACAGAGGTCAAGCTGCTATAGTTCTAGCTAGTCCTTACTTATCTGGATAGTGATCAAACATACTGGGCTCAGTAGCTTATAAAAGAAATCTTTTTTTTTTTTTTTTTTTTTTTTTCTCACAGGGTTTCTCTATATAGCCCTGGCTGTCCTGGAACTCACTCTGTAGACCAGGCTGGCCTCGAACTCAGAAATCCCCCTGCCTCTGCCTCCCAATTGCTGGGATTACAGGCGTGCGCCACCACCGCCTGGCTATAAAAGAAATCTTAAATTTGGATCATTAATTTAGAGATATATAGTAGTTTCAATAAGTCACATGTATAAAACTAGTCTGTGACACATGTACATATAAAACATTGGAATGGCACTCAGCAGGACACCAATGTGGTGTTGTAGTTGTGTGTTTTACATATATAGCATTGGAATGATATTAAACACGACACCAATGTGGTGCTGTAGTTTTGAGTTTTCCTTTGRTCTCCTTTAAAGAACAGTAGCAATCTGTGGAAAATGTTTTATTGTATTAGGTCAATGTACTGAGTATTTCCAAGTAATACAAAAGTAATCCACAGACTTAATTAAGTTAAAATCAAATCATCCAGAGACTTGTCTTCCTTAGTTTTTCACAGCAGTTATTAAGAGTTCAGACCCTGATTTATTTTTTCCAAGAAAGATTATTCTAGTAACTTTGAGTGTTCAATCCGTGCAATAGTCCAGTCAGGCTTTACTCCTTGTGTAAATTCCCTCTGAAATCTAGGAAAAACATAAACACCGTGATCTTCCTTCAACTCAGATATTCTCAGATAACTACAACTGGCAAGCATGAATTAAAAGCAGTATTAACAAGAAGCTAATTCAATGGTTAATGGTCAGTCAAAATTAAAATGTTTATGCTTTTAATTTAATCAGAACAATACCACAAATACTAAAGAACACTTCAGCACTTTTAATGGTGTGATCTATATTCAATACCCAATAGCCCCTGAAAGAAATTTTGATTTTGTTATTAAATATTTACTAAAGCACATGCCTAATATGAGCAGAAATAACAACTCTGGTAATACAAACAGCACTTTAAATATATAAACCAGCATATAGGAAACACTGTTTAACAAATCACACTGTTACCAATTTAGTGAAAAATAATGGAATTTGGCTCAGTTCATATATATTAAATCAATCTTTAAAGTACAGTTTTAAAAAACATTTTATTTTTAGTTGCCTCTGTGTGTGTGTGTGTGTGTGTGTGTGTGTGTGTGTGTGTGTGTGTGTGTGTATGGAGGTCAGAGACATTAACTCTCCCTGAAGCTGGTTTGGGGCTTGGGATCTGAACTTGGATCTTCTCAACCATCTGCCCAGCCCCAACTCTCAGTAGTTTTGAGCCATTCTGGTCATATGAGGAATATTAAGAGACAGAATTTAGTACTAATGACATAGATCTTAATTATAAACAGATATGTTAAAAGAGGCCATTAATATAAGTTTTTAGTATCTAGAAAGAATTTGGGATAATTATAATCAAAGCATAAAAACAAAACAACAAAACATTTCTCGGACCAGGCTCGGTGGCATACTACTTTAATCCCAACACTCAGGAGACAGAGGTAGGTAGATCTCTGATAGTTGTAGATCAGCCTGGTTTACATAGTAAGGTCTGAACTAGTCAGGAATACAGGGAGACCCTGCCTCAAAACAAACAAAAATCCTCAGCACATGAACAAGAAATCTTTAGAYGAGTAGAAACAATGAACTCAGGAATGTGTTACTCAGTGAAACAGAAGACATTTTCTCCTTAGGACACATTCAGCATTTGTTATGTTACTTTAAAGCAAATTTATATATGGTTGGCAAAATAACAGTAGTAATCTCTTAAAGAGTGTCTCCACTGACTTGTTTTATTTAGCTGTTCATCTTTCCAAAAATTACAAAAAAAAGAAATCTCTTTTTAATCTCTTTAAGTCCAGGCAGTGMCCCTTCAGCTCTGCATCTGACTGGAGGGTTTAGTATATGAAAGGTTCTAGATAAATGTCTTGTGAATGAGTAAGGCTTATGACAACATGGGAGTTGGAAATTTCAAAGATGGAGGCACCTTATGATTCATCCCGTACACATCTCTGCATGTGACCTTGCTATTTATTGCTCTTCAAAATAGAGACTAAGGTGTATTGAAATGCCCTTTAAACTGTACAATCCTGTGAGTGTTCTGACACTCATAGCAAAATAACATTGCTTTAGTTCTCTTTACATGCCCATCACTTTCCAAATTCTTGGCATCCAGGACCAGGCAAATGGTGTCACAAGTTAAACTAAGGCTGTGAACCAAGCTGCAGAAGTCCTTGAGAAAGAGATGCCACATCTGACAGCTGAAGCCAGTGTGGGAATGAATCTTCCTGTCCCTGAGACCCTCACTGCGGCCAGGTGAGGCAGAGGAAGCCACCGAGCTCAACTCCGTAACTCGTACAGCCGTGACCCGCTGGCAAAGCGGCAGCTGTTCGAAGCTGCTGGCTGTGGGTTTTGTTATTTTTTTCCCCTTTGACACACAGTATTTGCTGTGTAGCCTGGCTGGCTTGGAACATATTGTATAGACCAACCTGGCTTTGGAATTATAGAAATCTGCTGTTTCTCCCTCCTGAGTCATCACTGTGCCCAGCAGAAGCACTAACTACCATTTTTAAATTTTAACAATCCTATTTCTTATTCAGTATATCTTTATGACTTTTTTCTTCATAAATAGCTTGTCAAATTTCAATTCTGTCCTTCCTAAAGCTCTCTTTAGTTTCCCCTCTTTGACACCACCTTCTAGTTACTGGACAAAGGAAAGGAAATGCAGTCATACTTACTCATAGCTTGCACTGAGCAGCTGTTTAGTTTCCACGCTCTGATCTCCCAGCTTCACCTGGAACACATTGGCTCCACTTAAAGACTCACTGGGGATGTTGGCACTAGTCAGATACCAAAAGCACATCAGGATGTTAACGAACTTCCTTCCTTAGAGAGAAAACACACAGACACACACACAAAATAAGAATACGTCCAAAATGAAATCAGGCAGTACATTGCTGCAGACCAGTCTTTCTACACACTGCCATGTGTAGAAAATATATATGAAGTAATGCTATTTTCTTTACAGAAAATTCTCTTAGGCTTCTGCCTGCTTTGCAACTCAGTAACCAATCTACTGCTATGTTGAACATATTCTTTACTGAGTGTACCACATTACACCATTCTCTAAAATTAAAACAACCTGGAGAAAAAAGAAGTCACATCTATCTATATTTTGCCCCTACTTTAACTGTCCCAAAGGAAGGCCTTTGTTCTTCTACCCTAACTTCCCTGCAGTGCCTTAAGTCTCACAATGGATGTGTAACTCAAATAACCATGGCGCTATGACGGAATTTGAAATGTTAGTGAAGAAAAAGTTATCTCCTAAGACACCATTCCAATTATTTCAAATTAACTTGCGTGTGAAATTATCTGTTACAAGTCCTCTACTGTCACTGTCTTAAGGATATCCCACCTTGTAATGTATATACAAAAATCTGTAGATGGTATGATTAATCAGCAAACTTTCAGGTATGCTATTGGAAAATTCATGCACTGGAAAAGGAAAAGAACCATATAAACACCAAATTTCCTTCCAACTTTAAAATTGCTACCAAATTCCACCTGGAGTTTTGGAATCTTTATTCTTAAGTGTCTTTATCTGACACCTTTGTTTTGGGTTTCTTTTGCACTTTACTCCTTCCAAATAATAGGCAGCTAGAAATGTAAAAAGCTCGTTTCCTACACTTTAGAAAGTCTGAAACATTAATATTTTTATTTAGGACACGGGAGAAGCCTGTCCTAGACAACCCATTTTCATCAACATATCTAAGTGTTTCCTCTTCTTTTTTTGAGATAGGGTCTCTCTATGTAATCCTAGATGGTCTTGAACTCAGAGATCCTCATGCCTCTGCTGGGATTAAAGGCCTGAGCCACCACACCAGACCCTGGATTTTCCTGTTGTATCGTAAAGAGTAACCAGGTAGAGATCTAGCTAGAATCTACTACCAGGCATCAACTCTTTCAGTTTGGTCTTTAATCAGCAAATACAATATGATAATTTTCCTTCCTTTTCAAATTCATATTTTTTTATTATGTATACTGGGTTGGTTTTGTAAACTAGCCAAGAGATATAGGATTTGAAAGGCTATAGACATTCGCTCACAGAGCGGTACTCACAGCTTTGGTTTATTTGAACAATTATTGGTCATGTAAAGTCGCCTCAGCCACCGTTACCTTTCTCATCATAGTAAATGGAGATATCGCCTGTTGATGTGTAGACAATTTCATCTATGTCTGCAGCAAGAGCATTCTTATGGTTATCAGACAATGAAGTAACCTTTTCTTTTAATACCTGCAGCACCTGAGTGGGAAAAGAAGCAGTTTATTCATTCAGTTTTTAAAGTATTTTAAAAAGTGATGTTTATTATGGAATTTTTCAAGATTTAATTCTAAAATATTTTATATACTCATCCTTGGAAATAAAACTGAAAGGCATTGAGTTATTCAACTAGGTAATTCCTAATAGAACATTACACATAAGAACTGGAAAATACAACATTTGCCTATCTATTAAGTGGCAGGAGCCATTCTGACTTTTATGACCCAAAGTACCACTAAGGACAGACACTCTCTGCTGGCGCGTGTTCTGTTTGAAAGCAGAAGTGAAACCATGCATGCATCATTCTATTGCAAGAATCATAGACTTTTTAAATTAAAAGAACACTTTACCTCTTTGGCTACAAGTTCTTCCAATAGATCAAATTTACACTGAGACAGCAACTTGGATACATAAGCAAAAGCCTGGAAAAAACAGGAACGTAAAGATGACAGTTATTTCAAACACCACATAAAATAGCACACAACATTCATAGTTAAATGGTTAGTGTAGCAAAAGCTGCTTGATGGTAGATGTGATAGCAAAAACTATTACAATAATGTCGGACATGACTGCTTTTAAGTTGATTGACTTTTCTCAGATGGCTTGGCCGCATATACAGTTGCAAATGAGCTGACTACAGATTATGAATCCATTTCTAGGTCTTGGCAAATAGTATGTGGCATATATACTAGATCTCTCAATAAAAAATCACCTTGTATTTTATTTTAAAATGATATAAACAACTATAATATACCTCTTAATCATTTACAGACAGCAATAAGAAGTAAAATATTCTAGAGTCTAGATTGTAACTTGAAGTCTGGAGATCTGGATTATAGACAGAACCTCTCTAAGATATGTATTATGTTTGGAAGATGGGAGAAAAGAGAAATAGTTTATAATCTAAGACAGTGAATCTCAAAAGAAACCACAATTCTCCACATTCAACAATGAGAAAAAAGCTGGTACAGTCTGATTCCTCTTGTATTTCAGGAACTTTAAGCTGGCTGAGAGAAGACAAGTTAGCCAACAAGTTCAAGAATATAAGATATAAGAGAACCATCTAATCTTGGAGGACACAATCTTTAGGGCTGCCTAAAAGAAGTAGCTGAAACCTGACTCCTGGCCGGAGAAAAGAGCATGTGCGACAGAGAGCTCTGCAAATTATTACTAGTTGAACTGTCTCTCTGCCATACTCATGTTGAGGCCCTACACTCTAAGACCTTGGGATGTGATATTATTTGGAGACAATATCTTTAAAGAAGTGGAAAAAAAAAAAAAAACCAAGGTGGTTAGTGTATCCGTGGTACCTTTATGACAGGAGGAAATGAGCAGAGATGCCAGATATAAACAAATGTAACAGCCTCAAGCAAAGCTTCTCATGTCTAGACATTGGAATACTTCTGTCTAGGCTGTTCAGTCTGAGACCCCTCTATAATAGCCCTAGCAAACTATTACAGTTCAATGCATACGGCTTGAGAACATGTGCATATCCAAATGGATTCAAGGTCTCCCTGAACACTACAGACTCAGGGTCAGGGATCTTGTACATTTGGTAAGTTCTCCCATGCAGCATGAGTGATAATCCAGACAATAGGAACTATAACCATTATGCAGAATCCTCATCTATAGTTTGTGTGGTCGAGATCACACTTGAGCAAACTGCCCTATGCTGTAATAATGAATCATAATGAGGCTACCTGGTAAGATCCTCTCAAACTAGAGTTAGTTATGAGGTACCTTGTAGGAGCTAGAAATTGAACTTATGATCTCAAAGATGTTCTTAGTTACTGAGCCATCTCTCCAGCCCACTTGGGTTCATCATGTCTAAACAAGGATTGGACAAGTGGCCCTTACACTTTGATGTTATTTGATGATTTCCATTCCTGAACTAGTGTAGTTATGTATGGGTGATGAAGCAGACTCACTAGTGGGCACTGCAGAGTATGTAGTAGGATCACACCAATTCACCTCTCTGCACAACTGACACAAAGAACAGACTAGCAAATATACTCTTTCATCATGCTACTGAGGCAGATGTTATCACTCAAGCTTGCTCACTTTTATTCTTGTGCAAGCATATATATTAGCTAAGAGTTGATGCCAGGAAACAGGAGTTAATACTGACCCAGATTACATGAAGTTGAAAACATTTACAACTACATGAGTTGGGTTTAAATGGCTAGGACTTGGGGAAAATCTGAATAAGTTGGGAGTAAAATTATAAATACCAGCATAGAGTCAATATTGTTAAATTATTATGCTGATGGTCTATTCCAGTATGAACTGGGAAATAAACCATGACTTCTACCTTTGTATTAATCAACAGTTTTGAAATGTTAGGGACTGACAACCTAAGAAAACTGAAAGGAAAACTAAAATAGCTTTCCATCCTAGAAAGAAATGCATGTACACACACATTTTGTAAATGATCTCGGGATTCAAAGTGACCATTGTAATCTCTTGCCCTTCAGAAAGGTCACGATGGGCAAAATCAGAGCTAGGAATCACCAGTGTGCTAGACCTAGACACTTAGCAGACCAGCAGCCTCAGCCAACTCTTATCCTAGGCGGAACATATAGGTAGAGAATGAGGAAGACAATACAGCTCTGCAAACAGCTGGTAGGAAGTTCTACCTTTGTACCTGATATGATATCTTATTACTTTGGCACTGCTATCTTATTCCTCGACATAATTTCATCCATTCAATTTATTTAACACTTACTAAGTGTCAACTATGTGTACCAGACTCTGTCTTCTCTAATTTTCTAATTCTGAAAAAAATCATACCCAGAAAAAGGATTAAGTAGTCTTAAAGTGGCAGGAACAAACAGGCTTTGAACTTAGGCTCTCACCCTAGTTTCTTAAATGAACCCCTCCTCCTTGACGACCATGCAAACACACTTAGAAGCTTATTAAAGCCAAGAAGTGGCTAAAAGATTCATTGTTTAGGTCACTACCATCGTTGGATAACATGGGTCGAAATGAAGAAACTTCACGGTTAAACCCTTGAGCACGGCTAAACCCTTGAGCACGTAAGCGCTGAATGCACGAGGCGGAGAGGTAGGTCAGTTAGGGAAGCAAACAAACCTGCTTCGCCCCTTCAGAGAACTCAGCGATACTGAACTCTTTGTCGAAATAGGCCCAAATAAGGAAGGCGTAAATTCGAGTCCGGACCCAGTTGATGGGATTGGAAAATCCCAGAATGATCATTCTGGTTCTCTGGCGTTGCTGGGGCTGCTCCTCGGTGCTGTAGCTGCGGCTGGGACTAGTGGGTAAAGAAGCGAGGGCTGGAGGATGTTCTGCCCGGCCGAGAAGGGGCCTTCGGGGGCCCCAGGAACGCAACGCCGGGCTTGCCCAGGCCCAAGTGCAGCGAGGGATCGGAGCCGCGCTTGAGCCCAGGCGACGGCGACACAGGCAGCAAAATTCAGTCAGCGTCAGCCTCACCTCGGTGGTACCGAGAGTCCAGAGTCGGGTGGCCCGGCCGGGCAGGGGCCGAGAAAGCAGGGGCAGAGGTAGGAGACGGGCGGCCAGCGCCATGTTTGTGACCTTTCACCTCTGCATGCCTGTGCAGTACCGAAAGCAGGCCGGAGGGAAACCAGCTCGCCGGTGTTGGAGAAGCCGAGCCAAGGCCGCCTAGCTGCTGCCACCTCTGGTGAGTCCTCCCATCTCAGCTGTGTAAGCGCTCAGCCCAGGCCTAAGCCCTCGGCCTTCCCGCCGCGCGCTTCGAACCAGCCACCCTCTGGGGTCCGTCACCTTCGCGGACCTTTTCTTCCGGGGTGGTGTTTACGGGGGTGCGGAAAATCACGCGCGGACGAACTCTTCCAAATTCCCAGGCCTTTGAAAAGTAGCCTGGGCCACCATGGCTGAGCAGCGTCTTCCGGTACCCCGGCTTCGGGGCGTCTCGCGGGAGCAGTTCATGGAACATCTTTACCCGCAGGTGAGGAGACCCGCCGCGGGGTGACAGGGGAAACAACCCGGAACCTTTTGGCGGCCCATCTACTCTCCTGCAACCCCGAGTTTGTCGGGGGGAAGAAACGGCGTTTTTCTGCCAGGGGAGAGAACGGAAGGGACCTGTAGACCTGCTCGGGAATTAAAAGCCCTAGAGAAAACGCCCCCACATTTCTGGGGAGCAGGATGACCGGAGAAAGCTGGGTGGCATGAAGCATTTTACCAAAGCTCACTGGGAGGTCGGCCTTGGCGGGAGTCTTACTGAGAAGCGTGTGGCTTTTCTGGCCTCACGTGCTCCTTTTTACGGACTTCCCTAAAGTCTAGCCCAGGAAACCCTCGCCCTTCTCTTGGTCCTAACAGCCCCTGACTATTTCGAGGTTCTAGATTTTTGAAGCTCAGTATTTTAGTCTAACGAAGGATTACAACAGGGAAACCAATGGGAATTTCCCCGTACCTTTCCTCTGGTACAGGTCATTCTATGATTTAAACCTGGATCATAATTAAGGTTTAACAAGTCCTTTAGATTTTTTTTAAAGGAAAAAGAAAAAGTAGAAAGTAGTTAGATTAAAAAAGAAGAAGAAGAAGAAAACAGGTTTGCTCTCAGGACTTTTCAAGAAAATCCAAACTTGAGAATAACAGAGTAAGGATTTTAGCGAATATTAGAAGGGAAAAAAGTCTCTAAGAATGTTAGTGCTAGTATGATGGGATCTGTAGATACCGCTACACTATGCCGCTGGAGCAGCCTGAAGTGTTTCTTTGAGAAGAAGGATTCCTGACGACCCTAGAATTTCTAATCTAGTCAATATAAAGCAGGATTTAAGTTTATTAAGAGGCTTTAGTTCATACTTCAATAGAGAGATGCTTTGGGCTAATATAGTTTGATCAGGTAAAACCATGGTTCACTAACGTTGCACAAAGAGGTTGGTTGAGACCTGACTTTTTTGCAGGGCAGTGCTTTTAAATCCCAGCATTCAGGAGGCAGAGGCAGGCAGATCCCTTGAGTCCCAGGCCAACCTTGT
>BDUI01002804.1:60409-71302 GCA_002335545.1 Apodemus speciosus | reverse complement strand
TTTTTTTTTTTAACTATTTATTTATTTTTATGTATATAAGTACACTGTAGCTGTCTTCAAACACACCAGAAGAGGGCATCAGATCCTATTGTGGTTGTGAGCCACCATGTAGTTGATGGGAATTG
Source organism: Apodemus speciosus (assembly GCA_002335545.1). NCBI lineage: Eukaryota > Metazoa > Chordata > Mammalia > Rodentia > Muridae > Apodemus > Apodemus speciosus. The sequence goes on along the minus strand of BDUI01002804.1, from coordinate 71,177 downwards.
AACTCAGGACCTCTGAAAGAGCAGTCAGTCCTCCTAACCACTGAGCCATCTCTACAGCCCAGCAATTTTATATTCAAGAATTTACTTTGCAGATATTTCTTTAAATATATGACAATATCTACAGGACTCTATTATACTAGTAGTTATTAGAAGTAAACTATACATGGGATTGTAATTAGATAAATTATTACTCATTCTTTGATATATAAGCCATAAAAAAGAATAACGTAGGAACTGATAGCAGTGAATTTCAAAGTATATGTTTTAAACTTGTAAAAAGAAAACACTTTTTTGTTTGTGTGTTGGGGCACTTTGAATAAAAAAATACAGGAATAGTACTTAAGAAATCACTTGGCTTCTCTAGAGGATGAGTGAGTGTGARCTGGAAGCATGTGCTAAGATAGCCAGCCTTGGGGGGCCAGATTAGTATCTACAATCTACAGTAAGCACGCAAGAAAAACAGTAATCTACAAGAAAAACAAAGGGGGTGAGAAGAGACGGTTGGATTTCTGAGACTTGTGGCCAGCTTGGACTACATAGTAAGTTCTAGGCTAGCCAGGGGTACATAGTAAGACCGTCTCAAACAAACAGAATCCAACAGAAGTGAGGAATGGTTTAAAAACAACCCTAAAGTACAAAGATAAACCACAAGCAAGCCTATCTGGAGTTGTGGAGAGTGGAAAATGACCAAAGTTACTTTTAACGATATTTTAAGTACATGTCTTCAATCTAAAGGTGAAGAGGACTGAAAACAATTTTAGTGAGAAGACTTGGGCTTTATAGCCTGATGATCTAGAAGTTCTGAGAGTGTAAAATTCTAGAATTTTACAGATGAAATTGCTGGGCTGTATTGATGGTGGGAAATAAGGTGTTTTTGTTTGTTTGTTTGTTTGTTTGTTTGTTTTGTTTTGTTTTGTTTTACTGTTGAGCAAAACTTTGCAAAGATACAAACAATAATGGCTAGATTTAACCTTGGCATATGCATTATTCATAATGCATGGTACATATATGTTTAGAGATAAGTTATGTAATCACATATCTAGATTTTGCATATGTCCTTACATGTCTTTTGCTTTTAGTATTGAGAAAGCAGAAGTTATGATATAGCACTAAAATAGTTCCTGTAGGGTAGATGAATGTAATAAAAATACATTATATGCATACATTAAAATGTCAAAAGGAAAGTTCCCAGGGAAAAGAAACCAGAGTTTCCTCAAATGATGGATTGTAAGTCTTGACAGAGAAACTAAAAAAGAACTGGATCACCTTATTTTGCTATAGAGTAAGGAAATATTTAGTTTTTTTAAATATTTAGTTTTTAAAATTACAAAAAAGCCAGCCTTCTGATCAAGTTTGCAATAATTTGAGCATTAAAATTATACCAGTAAAGCTAGAGGCAGAGGGATTGGGGAGATGTCAGGGCAAAGCATCAGGTGCTACCTGATGTGCCCTGGGAGTTCTGGAACATTCCTTCTGTGGAACATTTCTTACTCAAATCTAATCATGGAGAAACTAGAGAAACCCAAATCCAAGGCCATTCAACAAGTAATTGGCCTGTGTGCTCAAATATATTGAGGTCACAGAAGACAAAGAATGTTGATGAGCTATTCCAGATGGGAAGACTGTGCTCACTGAATCTGACGTGGCATCTCAGCCTGAATTCTGGGTCAGGGAAAGAACTCTAATGGAAATATTAGGATAATTAGTGAAATTCAGATGTACATGGTACATTACATAATAATATGTCAGTGTGAAGTACAGCTTTGATAATTGCTCTGTAAGAAAATAGCTTTGTTTTCAGAAGACATTCTTAAGTCTTAGAGATGAGAGGACATGATGTTAACAATTTAACTTTAAAATGGTCCAGAAAAACTAGGTTTAATAATACGTCTCTCTCTTTATATACTGCGTTGTGAGCAAGTGATAACACAAATGGTGTCCATATTGGGACGTTGGTGCGTCAAGTAGAGGCCATGTCATTCCTATGTTCTTGCATGGCATAGAAAGCTACAAGGATAGCAGAATTAAAAGTTACAAAAGTAAGGTAAAATTTAATTATTTTTGCCATAAATAACATGAAAATACTATAGTATTTGAATTTATCTGTTGATAAGGCTGTTTTGTTTTCCCGTTCTTAAGTTTGCTCTAGGTGTCTGATGTAAGTTATCTACATAGCCTAGTAATAGCACAAACTATTAGATGCTTTAAGTTGGACATCTTAGGCCGAGATGAAAGCCACACTCTGATACCAAGGCAGTTGCTGTGTTTTTCATTACAGAGAAAACCTCTTGTGTTGGAAGGACTGGACTTAGGATCTTGTACGAGCAAGTGGACAGTGGAGTACCTGAGTCAAGTTGGAGGGACGAAAGAAGTGAAGATTCACGTTGCTGCAGTGGCGCAGATGGACTTCATTAGTAAGAACTTTGTCTATAGGTATTTTCTTTACTCTGGGCATACAAATAACTTTGCAAATCTTTAAAAATATTTTTACATCATTATATAAAGACCATACTGCATTTCATCTTTAGTCTAGTTTACGTAATCATGGAATAGCTTACTCCTTTTTAATGACTGGCTTAAAAGACAAGAATTCTGAGTTTATATAATTGTACAGAGACATTTTCCACAGGTTTATTTTTTAAATATAGGGTGCACCCTGTGTTCTATGGAGTCATGGAACAGAGAATTTCTATTCTTGGAGTTAGGTTGCCTCTGAAGTGTGCTGTGTTCGCTCAGTCTTTACTGACTCATTTCTGCTGCCATTACCCAGCACAGGAAGCTTTCTTAAAGCCTGTTATTTTTTTCTGCCTCTCAAAAAGCATAGGGTTGCTTGTATTTGGTGTACACTTTCTTGGGTTAAGTAGCATTTAAAACCCATGCTGAATCTTCTGATGAAATGACCTTGCATGCTAATACCATCTTTCATGCTTGTTTGATAGAGTGTTGTCTATGGCGGGTAAATCAGCTGCTGAACGTCTAAACTTGAAAGCCTTAAGTTCTCCTTGTAGATTTCTGTGTTATTTATCCCTATGCAATTCATTAAAAATGTTAGGTTAGAAAACAGTGCTCACTTTGTGAGCATGTGCAGTTGCCCGTAAATGGAGTCTATTGAAAAGACCCTGTTAATCACAGAGGATTTCAGTGATGTTAGAGATGAGCTGACCGCTTTCTGTCTGGGCCGTGCTGCTGTGCACGCCTGTGTGGTAGCTGCCACAGCACTTCTCAGTTTCTGAGGGAGTGGTCACCACTGTAGTTCTGGGATGCTTCACAGGCCACAGGCTGAATTTAATTGCCATGTTTTCCAAGGGTAAGAACTTGGCACTTTGAATTTGATCAAAAAAGTAGAGGAAAGTACTGGAGCGATGAGTGCTCTTCAGCCTGTGGTTAATATTACTTACTTTCCATAGTCTAATGCCATGTAAGTGGGTATTGAAACTTCATCCTGCATGGGTTTGATGTATTCTTATGTCAAACTTTTCAAAACTTGCTTTTCATAATGTAATAGTTTCTTTTCCAGCTTCTTCAACACCTTTCACTAGAGCAACTAAAAACATGAACAATTATTTTTGTACAAGGAAAAAAAGTAGATGTGTTTTTTTCCCATTTAAAATATAAGATAGTAAATACAAATATTGCTTATGATAATTTTTACAGATGAGAAAAATGAAGGTTTTAAAAAATGTACCTTGGTCATTCAGAGATGATGCACCTAACCCTCAGGAGACTGGAGGCCCCAAGGGGTTTAGAGGTTGGGGGAGGGAGACACGTGGAGACAGGGGCATGGGGAGGAGGGAATAAAATATGGAGTGTAAAAAATACATAAATTAATTAATAAGAAAAAATGTACTTTGTGGCTCAGAGGATAAAGTGCATTTTGCAGCTTTGATGACCCAAGTTTGATGTCCTGGACACATCGTAGAAGAAACACCTCCTACAAGTTGTCTTGTGACCTCCCTCCTACACACACACACACACACACGTGGTGTGAATGCACCCATCCACATCCTCCTTACACACAAATACATATATGTAATAATTTTTTTAATTAAAATTAAAATGTCGTTTAAAAATGATAAAACCCAGGGTGTATATTCAAATTTGCCTGTCATAAAAACCATGGGAACCCTTCTTTAATAATCTCACTTAATGTTCTGCGTGCTGGTCCTAAGAAAAGACACTATAATAGAAGACCTTCTGCGTAGAGCGTTATGAGGCACAGAGAGCCTAAGGTTGGGGACTTCCCAGCAGCTGTAGGGACAAGGCTGTGGCGGACTAAGGTTCTCCTTCTCTAGATGCAGGGTACTTGTCAGCCTAGCTTTTGAAGAAAAGTTAGAAGCATTCCTTCGTTCTCCCTAACAAGGGAGTGCACTAGGGGTAAGCAGTTACCCCAGTTACACAGGTAGCTATGGGCCACATTAACCTCCCAGATCTTAAGAGAGGCTTTGGCAGGGATGCTAATCGTGCTTGTTTATAGTTAGGCATTCAGTAGGGAGCATTGAATATGAGAGTGCCAAGTATGTTTGCTTTGTAATAGAAGGTGGCCCCACACTGGTCTCGGGAAATAGGAGAGCCCTTTCTTCTGGTGCTCATTTTACACCGCTCCCAGCAATAGCTTCAGTTTAGATTGATATTCACACTCACAGAACTACACTCCACAAGGTGATAGACAGAAAAGTCACTTAGGTTTTCACAAGAACATGCAGCTGGAAGCAGCCTATTAGCATAGTGTTATCAGTGATTTCTGTAGTTCCACGTCATTTTTGGTCAAGCAGTGATAACGTAGCCTCAGTAGAACAGGACTGTGGAGATGGCATGTGCCCCAGCTTAGGTTAGTGCCCCCCAAAGCCAGTGGCTTGAAACAGGCCATGCAGCTTATAGATTGCTTCAGGGGGTATTTTCACACACGGAACACAGGAAAACCACATTCCTGTAAATAGCATTGTCTGGTATTGTAGCTGATATCAAACCTTCATCTTTTTCTAGTATGTTTTTAGGAAAACAACAATTCTAGGAAAAAGTAAGTTGGCCCAAGTCATCATCTCATAGAGATATACTTTATAGCTCTCTTAGGGTTTCCATTACTGTGAAGAGACACTGTGACCAAGACAACTTCTATAAAGGACAATCGGGGCTAGCTTATATGTTCAGTTCATTATCATCACGGCAGGAAGCATAGCAGCATCTAAGCAGGATTGACGCTGGAGGAGCTGAGAGTTCTACATCTTGTTAGGAAGGCAAACAGGAGAAAGCTGATTCCCATGTAGCTAGGAGAAGGGTCTCTAAACCAACACCCACAATGATGCTTCCTCCGACAAGGCCACACTTTCTAATAGTGCCACTCCCTGGGCCAAGCATATCCAAGCCACTACACTAGCTCTTCCACCTCATATTCCCATTATGCGTACTTGGTAATGAGACTGACAGATTTCCAGTGGGGGATTGGAGGACAAGCTTTTGAGGACTTCTTTGTTTTGCTATTGATATAGTACTATCTTCATGTTGAGAAATGGTATTGCAATTTTTAAAAAATTAATTAATCTTTAAAATTAATTAGGAAGCCCTCTGCTGATAAACTACATTTGGAAAGTACTTTAGTTCTGGAAAGTGCTAGGACAASTGGAGCAAAAATAACCCTCTAACTTGAAGAGTGTGGTGTACTGGAAACAAACATTGTTTCTTAAATGTCCAACCATTTTCTCTAGAAGCTGTAGCATGGCAGGTAGAACAGGAGTGAGGGGTGGAAATGTCTTCCCTAGTGAGCTTGTTACTCGTGTGAGACTAGTAGCTTGTCCCATTTGATTTGTTTGCCGATTACACATAAAGACAGGGGCCATTCAGAGCCCCAAAGTCTGTACATTTTAATTTTAAACTTAGATTTTACATGGATGAGTTGTTGCTTGCATGTATGTATATGCAACTGCATGCAGTAAGTGCACTGCATCTGTCTGGTACCCAGGGAGGCCAGAAGAGGCCATTGGATTCTCTGAAATGGGAGTTACCGATGGCTGTGAGCCATGCAGTGCGAGCTGGGAACCAAAGGCACATTGTCCTCAAGAGCAACAAATGCTCTTAAACACCAGACCTCGCTCCAGCTCTGGCTTGTGTAGTTCCAGAGTAACCTGACACTGTGGAAGCACTTCTCAGTAACAGGAACAGAAGGACAGTGACCTTTGAAGATCATCTGTACCATATATTTAAGTCTAAAAATTCAGGTATAAGGTCAAATTTATATACTGCTAAATGAGTTTTGAAAGTTCAGGATTCCATCCATGTGGATTATACTAAAACTGCAATTTTTTTATTTTTTTATTTTTTTATTTATTTATTTATTTATTTATTTATTTTTGGTATTTTCAAGACAGGGTTTCTCTGTGTAGCCCTGGCTGTCCTGGAACTCACTCTGTAGACCAGGCTGGCCTCGAACTCAGAAATCTGCCTGCCTCTGTCTCCCAAGTGCTGGGATTATAGGCGTGCGCCGCCACCACCACCAGGCTTAAAACTGCAATTTTTAAAGCATGTGACACTCAACTGTACCAAGCCTGCGCACATAGTGAATGAATTACTAGTTGGTATATTATTTTTACATCTAACGATTCTGTTATGTTTATTTCAGAACTTTACCTTTTAACAAGTTGGTCCAGAGAGCAGCCGAACAAACACATAAAGAATTCTTTATTTCAGAGGTATTTTTTTCTTTTTTTTAGAAATCACCAAGGCCATATAGAAAATGGTTTTATATGTGTGTGCATGTGTGTGGAGGGCAAAGGTTGGCAGCAAGTGTCGTCCTCAGTCACTCCCTCCCTTATTTTTATGAGGAAAGGCTTTTTGGGACCTGGAAGATTAGCTAATTGGGGCTCTAAGGGGTCTCCGGTCTTGTCCCGAGTACCGGAATTAGAAGTCCAGGCCGCCAGATACAGTTGCTTTGACATGGCGGCCTCGTGTTTACACAGCAGGCACTCAGCGGCCGTCTCTGTAAAGGACCAGTAGGTTGTTTTCTACAAAAGATCAGAAAGGATGATGTCTCAGAGCTCTAACCCTGGTAGCTGCCCTTCGTGGGTTTTGTTTGTTGTTTTTTGAGACAGGGTTTCCCTGATTACCCTGGAACTCACTCTGTAAACTAGGCTGGCCTCTAACTCAGAGATCTGCCTGCCTCTGCCTCCCAGTGGGATAGACATTCTCAAACTTCAGTTGGCTATCCTACAAGCTGTAGCTCTGCCATTTATTAGCTCTCAAACCGTGGCCAAATTATTTTTTCTTAAATATACTTATCTCTACATGAAGGTTAAAAAGTTACATATTTTATAAGGTTTTTGTAAGGACTAAGTGAATAAAATAATCTATACTTAGCAATGTGCCTGACACAGAAACTACCCAACTATTAATCATTAATCCTCCTTCTCTTAAAAAATTTAAATGTTAAAAATGAAAAAWTTTTTTCATATCTTACATTAAAATTTCCACATTTTATACTTACCAGTAGTTTCTTTTATCTGTGTAACATTTGTTCAAGATTAAAGCAGGATTTTACATTATAGTCTAGTTCCGAGTAATTATATATTTAAGTGTCTTGATTAGGACATTAATTAATGCTTATACATAAGTACAGTTTTAGTTATGTTAGAGTCGGAGTGAKACTTTAGTTGGTAAAATGTTTGCACAGTCAGCATGAGGATGTAAGCTACCTATGTAAAAATACTGGGCACCCCGGCACATACTTATAATAATTTTAGTGTTAGGGACTAAATCCTCTTGAGAAACAAGAGGATCCTGGAGCTCACTGACCCACCAGCATAGCCAAATTGGTGAGCTGTCTCAAAGACCAAGGTAGACAGCCATCTTAAGAAGAACATAAGGGGTGGACGTCCAACCTGACCATGATTCCAGTGTCTCTTCAAGCCAGCCTTCATTAGCTGTTTCTCAGCACGGTGGCCAGTCTTTGCATGTGTATATTCATCGCTTTTAAGGATTTGTTTTCCCATCAAAAATTAATGAATGGCATAGAGTTAAATTTCCATGAAATGTGTCATAAAAGAATCAGAGACAAACTAAAAGATTAAGTTTAAAAATTATAGAGTATACATAAACAGATCAACATGGATTCTCAGTTAAGTCATAAGGAAAGTTGACACTGCGAGTAGACTCGGAACGTCAGGGAGTATTGCCTGGAAAGGAGGGAAGAGGAAGCTGGAGGGGACTTGAGTGTGTGGTGGGAGCCGTCAGACACAACTGTACACAGCTGGAGTCTACCAGTCAGTCCCCGGTGAGCCCGAGCAGAGACTGCGCGTCCTGCATAGGCAGCACCTGCTGGACCGCTTGCCATCTGCCCTGACTATTGCTTGGGTTGTCGTATGAGAGTGATGTAACCTTGGGTCAGAGATGAATTGAACATGAAGAAATTGACAACTGGCAGCCCCAAATTAAATGCATTCTTTTCAATTAAGCAAGAGCTCTTTCTTGATGGAGAACTGAGCATCACGTCTTTGCTAAATGACAATTCAAATTTTGAAGAACATACTTCAAAGCTTATTTAAAGAATGATTTCGGGGGCTGGAGAGATGGCTCAACTGTTAAGAGCACTGGTTGCTCTTCCAGAGGTCCTGAGTTCAATTCCCAGCAACCACATGGTGGCTCACAACCATCTGTAATAGGGTCTAATGCCCTCTTCTGGCATGCAGGTGTTCATGCAGATAGAGCAGTCACATAAAATAAATACATCTTCAAAAAAAATTTATATATATAAAAAAAAGGAATGATTTCATTGTGACACTAAAAATATGAAAGCAGCTAAATTGCTAGTTTATAATTACAGATTTATAAAGTTCAATGAGGTATGCCTTGAAGTCTGTTATAGCGGTCTGTATTGGTTTCTGAAAGGCACAATTCTTGTGCCTGTACTTGAACTGCTTGATCTCAATTCTCCATTCTCTGAGGAAATGTATGTAGCAGGAGTGGCTTTGTGGTTTATGGTGCTAGTAATAAAAGCCAGGGTGTCCCAGATGCTGGGAACATAGTTGGACTTAGCCCTACAGTAACTATTTTATAATTAGTTCTCTTATTTAGCTACTCAGGTAGTCAGAAGTGTAAATAACTTTTGAAACTACTTGCATGATTTTGCTCTTATAAAATGATGCATTTCTGAGTCATGCATAAGCTGACACTTCAGAAGGTCTTAGTGTGAAAATGCAGGTTATTGGAGAGAAACAGTCTGGCACAATGCAGTCTCCTGTTTTTTAATGTGCTAAAGGGTGAGGTTTTTATTTACCTCATTTTATATTGTGTCAAGTGTATTGTTACACTCATTTTATTTGTCAAATATTAAAACCCTGTGAGCTGAGGTAGATGTTAACCAGGAGCTCCGGCATCCTTCTGCTGCCGTTAGAACTGTTTTATTCACTGTTCTGTGCGTGCAGTTTTGAGCACCAGATAAAGACATTTCTTTACGTGGCCACCAGGGCGCATCAGTAGAAAGGGTAAGGTAATCGAACTTTTCATATGATTTATTTAAGTCATATTTTAAGATTTATTCCCTTATTTCTTTTTATTTTTTTTTTTTTTGATGAATGCTGACAGTATTTTTCTTTGGGGTATTTAAGGATGAGAAATACTACTTACGGTCACTTGGAGAAGACCCGAGGAAGGTAAGAACTGTGAATTTGAAACAGTAACTTAAAGTGTCAGTGAGCATTTTTACATTATCACTATGAATTTTATATTATTGTTAGAGACATATAACCCATTTCATTGTTGTCTGTTTCTTTCAATGATCTGTGCCTCTGAATGAGAAATCTTCAGAAGCTGATTATTTAGTTACTCAGAACTATCGAATCTTAGAGTCATCTAATTTACACACAGTAAGAATCCCTACTGCTAAGTATTTTACACATRGTACTTYAGTTAATGACATACTTACCTAAAAGTWCTGAAGATTTTTTAGATGAGCCTTTATGTGTATTCAGAGACAAATTATTAAGAAAAAAATATGAGTCTTGCTGAAAATAGGAAGAACTCCTTCACTGGGAAGGCTGGGTGTTGCTACCGGGCTTTTTCCGTCATCGGGAATGCTGGAAACACAGAGTGAGGACTGGCTGCCTCTTCTTCCTTACTACTCCATGTGTGGGCGCCTTGCAGTGATCCTTCTGCCTGTGCTGTGTTTATTATGAAATTCTCTCTAGGTACTAATTTGAGTACTTTGGTGTTCTGTCAATTCAGGATGTTGCAGATATCAGACAGCAGTTTCCAGCATTAGGAGGAGATATTACATTTCCAATGTTCTTCAGAGAGGAGCAGTTCTTTTCCAGTGTTTTTCGAATTAGTTCACCTGGATTACAGCTCTGGACTCACTATGATGTAAGTTTCAGGTCTGACATTCACAGTTTGAGCTTTATGTGCAGTGAGTGAGCTGGGAGCAAAGCCTAGCTGGCTCTCAGTGGTGTGTTCTTACGTCATCCCCGACATAATAAACCATAGATAAAAGGAGTTATGGTTTTGGCCTGTGGAAAGGGGTCGCTGGGTCAGTAGGAGGAAACGTAGGAGGGCAAAGCAGTATGATAGAAAGTGTCGTAATGAAACAATTGACTGATCRACTAGCCAAGTCATATTATTTAGGGGAAAGGTGGAGCTTATGGGGAAGAATTTGCAAGAATAAGAGTTTGAGGTAGCTGGAGGCCTTAGGATATATCCTTTAAGAATAATGGATGATGCCGGGCAGTGGTGGCGCACACCTTTAATCCCAGCACTTGGGAGGCAGAGGCAGGCGGATTTCTGAGTT